>JAVKLF010000064.1:18059770-18074438 GCA_034783495.1 Millerichthys robustus | reverse complement strand
CAATATAAAAACACTACTTTTACAAAGTTTGAAGTCTCTACTGTCCCACTGACTTGAACTGCACACTTCTCATGGCGCCTTTTTTTTATACAGAAGTCTTTTAAATGCATGACGTCATGCCCGCCACAGGGCGGGCGTCGACCTCAAAGAGTTAAAATGTAAAAGAATAGACAAAACAAATATTTATCCCGGAGCATCGCCTGCCGCCGAAAACAATGCAAACTCCTGCATCAGGTAGGAAATTAAACTTTTGTCTAATCTTCATGTGAGCTCGCTCTCTGTGAAAAAGATAGAAAGACTGAGAAGAAAAGCTTTGTTTAGTTATAAATTGAGAACATTTTACAAACACATTTTTATTTTTGTGATGTTGAAGAAATCAGATGTGACGAAAAGCTGTGTTACAGTGAAAACTGAATTACTGAGATCAACCTAATTCAACTTAGTTCATTTATACAGCATCGAGCCACAACAAATGCTGTCTCAGGGCACCTTTATAAAAACATTCATTCATACATTATAAAAGTCAATTTGTGTAAGTTATCAATCAAAAAGGAAGACAGCAGATTGCACTGAATCATTACTTCTTTTAAGAAGACAAACTGATGAAATTGGTGACTCAAAAACAAAGAATAAAATAGGTAGATCTTGAATTAAAAAACGAATATAAACAAACATAATGGAAAACTACCTGACACTCTCTGCCTCTGTCCCAAAACAATCATTTCTATTTATAGACACTAGGAGGCGCTACAAGGCCAGCCTGAATTGCTGTTCTTGTACTTCCCAAGAATGCACTGATTCAGGTTCAGGTTTGTAAATTATATTATCTTATTAGGATTATAAAATCTGAAAAGGATACATCAGAACCACTGAATATAATATGAGGTGCCAGCTCAGTAATTGTATTTATGCTAATAAAACAGACAGCAACAATAAAGTGACTGAATTGTTAACTTTTCTTTACAATAGTGATGAGATAATGAAAAATATTTACTACATTAAAATGGTTCTTTGTCTTAAATGAAATCGCAATTCCATCTATTTTTTCTTTACTTTTCTTCACCAGCTTTCCTATCTTTTATATCAAACGAATCTTCATTTAGTATGAATGTAATCAGATAAAATGAAATGCAAACAAACAAATTAAAACAGCAAACAGTATTATTTTTTTAAAATCTTCTTGACAATGTCTCAAAAGGCTCGGTCGACTACGTTTTAAATAAGAAACTTTGAATGCAACCCTCAGAACATTGTCTTCGTGTAATACTCCTTTGGCTGACTGGTAGACTGATTCTTTTCTTCCATTTTGTCCAAAGTTTACGTAAATTAAAACAAAGAACACGATGGATGAGTCAGAGTGAGAACAGTGATACGGCCTGTTTATCTTTTTAAAGCCACCTTGTGTTCGCCTCTTCTGTCTTATTGGTTTCCTGTTTTAGGCATCTTGGTGTCTGTTTGGAGTGGATGAAGGGTAGTGACGGAGATTGAAGCACCAAAAATCAATGTTAATTAAATTAGCAAGGTCCAAAGCATAAACGTTATGTGCCAAGCCTGAAACGTGGTACCCCAGGAAAGCCGTCTTGGTCTCTTTTTCTGTCATCTGCCACATCCTCTTCAGAGTTTAAAAATAAAGTCCTGCCACAGTCAGCAGTGAGGATTTTGTTGAGCGGTCGAATCCTTAAAGAAGCTGAATCACACCCACTTCTGTGAGGCTTCTGTTCTTCAGGAAAGCTCCCTGTGTCAGTCTGGCCTTCTTCCGCTAAACCCAACACAAAGTGAAACTTTTCAGCCACTGCAGAGCCACCAATCCCACCAGGTGTTGAAACATCTTCCAGCAGGGCGCCTGTCTCCTGGTCCTCTGGACCAGGTAAGGGACTGCCAGGAAACATGCTCTGGTACCACTCTCTGTTGTCCTCTAATGTATCCAAAATCTCCTGAGCATCAGGATGTACGAGGTCAGCCCACGTCTCCCACAGAGGATGAACAATGTAGTCAATGAAACCGACCTGGAAGAAACAATCCAAATGTTTTGGTCTGTAGAAGAAATCTATAATTTTATTTTTCTGTACCTGGTTTTTCTCTATGGATGCATTTTGTTTGTCACACATAGGACTGATCTCCATCCCTCGGTCTCTCTCCCTGTCCCCCTGAGTGAAAAACTCCACCATGATACGATCTGTCCACTTACGGTACAGTTCGAGAGGTTTGGTGGGGTTACTCAGGTCTGCACAGTGAATCATGTTCTGAAGAACCTGTAGTGAACAACAAAATAAATATATTAGGCGTGTCCCAATGTCAGTTTTGTATTTTAGTTTCATCGATACAAGAACTGATATGTACTGAGTTAGAACCTAAACATACAGTGGTAAACGGTCTGAACTTGTATAGCACTCACCTATTCACGCACACACTCACACACTGACGGTGATGAGCTACATAACAGCCGAAGCTGCCCTGGGGCAGACTTCATCGGACCCTCTGACCACAACTAGCAGACAAAATGGGTGAAGCGTCTCGCCCGAGGACACAACGACTGAGACAGATATGATGGGGGCTCGAACCTGCAACCCATATTGTAACCTGCATATGTAACTCATACTGTACCAGGATGACTCCCCCTTTTCCGATGAGGAAACTTTATGTAGAAGTACTGAAGCGGCATCTTAAGACATCAGCCAGGAAGTCAAAGCTTAGGTGCAAATGGGCCTTCCAAATAGACAACGACACCATAGACACCATAAAACTCTGACTCAGTTACTTGTGTTAGGAGGAATGGGACAAAATATCACCAAACTGTTATGAAAAGCTTGTGAAAGGAAACCCATCTGACCCAAATTATACAGTTTAAAGGCAATGAAAACGCACTGTTCGTAAACTTGTGCTTTAAAAGAAAGTGACAAAACAATTGCAAAAAATGCCTCTCTTGTTATTTGTGTTTTGACAAATAAACATAATTTTGGGAATCCTAGATGACCTAAAACAGGAAAGGTTTAGACTTATTAAATCTCAGACTGTGAGAAAAGTAAATACCGGGTACTTGTTACATACCAGGTAAGTCATTGGTAAAACCTCAGTATATCCCAGGTAAATAATAGGTCTTGTATGTAACAGGTAAGTATCACTCGTACCAGCTAAGTAATGGGTAAGTAACACGTTGTACCCGGTAATTACTGGGTATATTTCTGGTATGGTGGCTGTGGATGAGCGGTAGTCGTCTTCTAATCACAAACCTGGCAGTTCGATTCCATCGCTATTCAGTCACATGTCGACGTGTCCCTGGGCAAGACACTGAACCACCGGTGCCCCTGATGTGTCCCGTCAGTGTATGAATATGATTTAAAGCACTGACTAGTCTGCATAGAATGATTTATCTAGATTAGCTTTGTAGAGAAATATAGTAGAGTGCTGTGTGGACGGATCAATGAGGTACAGATTGGAGTGTGAAGCGCTTTGAGTATCCTGGTTGGATAGAAAGGCGCTAAATAAGTACAGTCCATTTACCATGTACCACCAAAAAACCTGGAAAATACCTGTATGTACCAAACTATATTGTTATGTATATGTATTGCGTTTTGTATACAATAATTCATCACCTGTATACGATCAGAATAGTTGTCCAGAAGCAGAACACCTAGACTGGTGACTTTCTTTGTCTCCACCATAGTTTTTAGGTCTGCTAATAGGTTCATGTGTTTAGACATATCAGTGGCCAGCACCTGTAGGAACAACAACCAAACTCAGTCAGATTAATTAATTAATCAATTAAACAGGGCTTTAAAGAAACCTTACCATGTCAATGGCTATTTTACGTAACGACTGTCTCTGTTTTTTGCTCAGGTTCTGAAAAATGTCACAGTTATCTTCCTGCAGAAGCTTAAAGCCCACAGCCAGGTGATGATTCTCAAGCACAGATGAGTCGTTGTACATCAGGGCGAGCTCCGAGTCTAAAGGAGCAGAGTGTAAATGCAGCACCGTAAACCATACAGTACCTCTTTTTTAAACACGTATGCATTTACTGGTACCTGTTTCACATGGACTACCACAGCACATTTACATGGCCCTTGCAAACTCACTGGTGTTGATGAGAAACTGGTTAGAGACTCCAGGGTGATCGACATCATGGATGGCAGCAGCAAACAACGCAGCAAGGATCTCCAGATCAGTGAACACGGCCTTGGAAACACAAGAAGGCGACAGTCCGTACGGGTTTGCACCGGTGCTCGGTCTAACGAGACTCGGACAGATCTGGTTGCTTAAACTCAAAATGTTGTTGTAGATTCTCGGACATTCAGGACATGACATTTTTTTATCAAACAAAGTTGATGAAAAACGCTTCTCGTCTAACCATTCGAACATAAAAGATAAAAAAGACAATGTATAAAAATGATGTACAACAGTCGTGTGGTAGCTGTGAGACTATTGGACTTAAACTCGCTGATGTGTGTTTGCGTTTTCTTGACTAAAGGGACCTCAAGTGCCGGCGTGGACAGCAGCACGTGCGTGGACTGGACGACGTCCGCGGCATGAATGTTGTTGTGATAAGCCACATCGGCACGGTAATGATCCTCCAGTGTCACCATAAAGTGGATGAAGATGTCCGCTGGGATGTTGAAGGACTTCAGCAAGTCACGTTCCTGAAGCGGCGAAACAGACAGCACACTACTTCAGACAAGATAAAGTTCAGTTATTTATCCAGCATGTTCAAATGTTAGTCATTTCTTCCTTCAGCACTTTCACTATAACCAGTATTTGGACTTTTAATTTAATTTAGGCTGTTGTGTTACCTGAAAGATTGTGTACATTGTGACTGTTAGGGGACGATTCCCTGAATACTTGGAAACCTTAAAAATGTCAATTCCCCATCTGTCTATGTCTTCAAGTTCCTGCAAGAAAATAAACCATAATAGATCAGACAGCATATTGTATATAACTGTAAAATAAATTAGTACAAAAATGCCTTTTTGTTGCTTTACAATATTAGGGTGATTGCACCAAAACAGCTGCTTCACATGATAGTTATAATGAAAAGAATTTATTAAGATTTCTATAAGTAAAATGAAAGGCAGCGCAAATATAAATATGAAGTATTTAAACAAAAGCTAAAAGAATATTTCCAAATTTATGAAAATGGGAAGTACGGCTCTATATAAATAAACTGATTTGATTGAATTGAACTGCTTTTTGTGTAGTATTTTGAGATTAATTTTGGTGTGATGTAAATAAACTGAACAGAATTGAACACTGCGTAATTAACTCGTTAGTACCAAACTGACGACGACTCATCTGCGTACCTCGGCGAGTAGTTCTTCCTGGCTGGCGTTGACCCCAAAGCGAGGGATGGTGGAGAAGGCGAGGCTGTGAGCGGCCTTCTTTACGCCGCTAATCTGAGACATCGGACGTTTCTTTTTGTCTTTCTCCTTGGCAGAGGGAGGCGTGATATCCATGTCATGGGGCTTCTCTGCCGGACATGTTGCAACAAACAGTCAAATGTCTTGGAGAGCGTTCAGAAAAATAACGCTTTAAAATCAATTAAAGGATTTCCCCCAAATGATAGTGTGCATGCAGCGTGATCACACTTTTGTTACTGATGAGTTTATTCATGATGGGTAAAATGGCTTAGTTTTGTTTTGTAATTTTCCAACTAACTCGTTTTTTATTTACACATTAAACATTTCATTTTCGGTAGCATCGGTTTGTCGGCCTTTTCATCCGTCCGTGCCCGAGATGAACTTATCAATGGATTTTCGGGACGTGCTGTCACGGAGAACAAATGAAGAAATTTCGGGGGTGACCTGGAGGAATCTGAGCAACAAGCAGTTGGTGAAATGCTGTTTTCACCCGTTCTTGCTGTTAGAACTGAGAACTCGCACAGGAACATCCTAGATCCAAGCTAAAGTTCAGAGGTGATCGGGTTTTTGTTGTTTCAGACCGCCGAGACCGTCGGGGCTTTTAAATCAACGCTTGAAACAAATCTATACGCGTTGGTGATTCTGGCAGAGTTAGAGCTGATGGTTTTTTGTTGTATTCTGGTATTTTTAATCTTAATCCTTAATCTTGTGTTTTTGTTGTTGTTTTACCTGTTTATTTAGCTGACTTACGAAACACTTTGGTCAATTTCTGTTGTTTTTATGGGCTATATAAATACATTGACATTAAAATTGACCATGTTGGCTCTTCGATAACATTTTGCTGATTTTAGCTTGTATTACACTTTATCCTTTAGCATTTAGCTACTTTTAGCTTTTAACTTTTGCTACTTTAAGCTGGTGTTCTGCTACTTTAAGATAGCATTGAGCTTTTTAACATTTTGCAAGTGTTTTTATGACATTTATTTGTTTTATCCCTTGTTTTACATTTTTTTTTAGATATAACTAATCAATATTAGCTTCTTCAGTTGCAAATTTTCTAAATAATTTAAAAGCCATCATTCACACTGGATTTTAAATAAATTGCGATTTTTAATGTTGATTTATCAGATATTTGCAGCAGACGTTTACCTAGGAAGGTGCTGGAAATGAACTCCGACACCTGGTTCCCAGAGCGACTGGTTTCTGACAGCTGACTGAGCTCTCGGTTCAGCATCCTCTTGAACTGAGGGGCAAAGTAATATTAAACAATCCCATACAGTAAATGATTAAACACACTGAGGAAAAAGTGAAGCACAATCTCTAAAACAATACACCCGAGCCGCTCCCCCTCCGGACCTCAAACTCCAGTGGGTCATCGGAGAATAAGGGTGTGACAAGACCCCCAAGTTTGCCTCTGCCCGCTCAATTGTCGTATTATTACTGAAATTACTGAAAATATATGTTGAGTTCCTCTATATACTGTGTAACCCAAATGTTCAGAAAACTCTTATTTGCCACGCGTTTATATTTTTGTACCTTGTTAGAGGCCATCTCGCTGACGGAGTGTCGCGTTTTCAGCGTCTCCAGCTGTTCCAGACACCAGTCCAGCTCGTCCAACGTCTCCAAGGCCAACTGCTGGTGTGGTTCTTCTGGCCCAAAAAAAAAAAAAAAACACAACGAGGATAGATAAAATATGGAGTTTATTCAGCCTTCAGAGAAGATTCACAAATTCTCGTGTCTCTAAAAGTTTAATAAATAATGAACTGAAAGAATTAAATTTGTTACAAATGGGTTTTATCTGAGAAACTTTAGTGTTTTAATTTGTAATAAATTTGGTAATAAATACAGTATGTTTTCCTGTTTATATGAATATAGTCTTTTCTTTTTTCCCTATATGTAATATAAGAACAAATGTTCAATTTCACTATATATTCTTAGTTTTCTAATGTCATCCCCACTGACCGCAAAATATCTGCTACATTATTTTAAACGGCCCACGAGCCACCAGTTCATAATCACAGTTTTACTGCTGCTCTGGACTCATTTTATTAGTGAGTCAAAAGGAGGAAATAGATCCATCGATTGTAAAGGATGCAGACAGAACTATCCAATGCATTATTTTAAACTTGGACTATCTTGAATACCTTGAAAACAACAGTTCTTCATACTCCGTGCTGTTCTTATCGTTCTTATACAAGACATTTGGCTCGATCAGAAGCAGTGCGTAATGACTTCTGTGTTTTGTACCATTTAAGTTTTGCAAAATATTTACTTTTTAATGACAAAAATCAAAATCCCTATAGAAGTGCACTGAGATCTGTTAAGTTTATTTGAAAACCTTCTCTAAAATCTGCTTATCTTGTACCGTTTCTAGCTTTTAACATTCAGTGTTAACGATTAAGGCACGTCCCAACTTTTAGATTTATTCATGAATGTTAGTCTTTTATTAGCCAATGTTCCCAGAAACTTACATTTCACAGATATTTCCTGGTGTTATCAATTTACTTCATTAGCTTCTTCACTGATTGCCACTTTTTTTTTATTCTGTCAAAAGTCATGTTATTAGTTTTTATTATAAGGTAAACAATTATTCTTACAACAGCACAGACCTGCCAGGCTGCTGTTGTACATGGATGGCGGGTTGCTGACTGACAATCTCGTCCTGCAAAAAGAAATTAATTTAAAAATAAAAAAAATCAACAATGAGCGCTGTCGGTTCTGTATAATTGTACTCTGTTAAGTCAGACAGAGGGGTCACTTCAAGAAAATAAAAATATCACTAAACACGTACTTGGTGGCCGTTCGGTCTTGTTGACCAGTTATGATGGCAAAGTTACTTCTGACTGTTCTCAAGCTGGCAAGAATCTGAAAATGTAAAAGGCAAGGCTTATAGTAAAATATTAGATGAACAAGCCGACCCTGAATGAACGTAACAGAATCGTAGCTGTCGTCGTTAGTTACGGACAGATCAACCCAGAGGTCCCCAGGCTCCGCTCGGCGTCGTGCGCCCGACTCGTACGGCCCCCCCCTGCGGGTGGTGGGCTCACAGGAAGGCACGTAGCTCGTTCGGGTAGAAACCCAGCCACCAGGTGCTCGCCGATAAGCCCCTCCCCCCCCAGGCCTGGCTCCAGGGTGGGGCCCCGGTAGCACCGTAAATAAAAACATCATGTCCCAACTGCAGTGATTTTCGTTGACTCACCTGTGCAAAAGGTGTAACGATCATGTCGTCTGAATATCTGCAGTAAGAGAAAGGAAACAGAAGAGGAGAATATTTGTAAGATTTATAAGACGTTTCATTATGACACATTTTGATAGTTTATTATATATAAATAAATACAAACCAATTCAAATGTAACTATCGTATCTAATAGCATCCGTTTTGCTCATTTGAATTTATGTTTAACTTGTTTTAATTTCTACAAGCAGAGGTTTTAAAAGTATTCACATTAGTTACTCAAGTTGAAGTACAGATACTGTACTAGGGCTTTAAAATACTTCTGTAGAAGTATCCACTCAAGCATTTTACTCAAGTAAAAGTGTAAAAGTACTGGCTTTAAAACTACTTAATGTATAAAAGTAAATGTACTGTGAATAAAAAATGTAATTAAGGACAAAAGTTAAGGCTGCTCCACGAGGGTTTATAGTGCACAACCACACCTCCCAGTAAAAAACATTATTCTAAAGGTTATAATGACTATAAGATATATTAAATATATATATTAATGTCACATATATCTCTGCCACATCATCTTCATACTCTGCTGGAGTGTGATTCGTGTCGTCAGGGGCGACGGAGCGTACAAACTAAGAGGAAGTCAAAACGAAACTTCTCATCCAACCATACTGAGGTACAATCTAAAATAAATACTTTTTGAATTTTAAAAATGTAAGGAGAAGAAGTAAAATGTTGGCTGAAAAAAAAAAATATTACAGTTACGTATTGATAACCTAAATTTCTACTTAAGTGAGGTAACAAAGTATTTGTACTACAAGGTAGTTTTAGCAGATTAGGGCTTTGAGGGAAAGAATCAGCGAGTTTTATTTGAAATCTTTTACTGGATCGTGTTTTTCTCACCGAGATGACAACCAGTTGACCTCCCAGTGCTTCAAACCGTCTTCCCTTTGAAACAAAAAAACATGCCAGAGGTCACGAGGAGACCCGGAAACGCATAAAGTTTCTGGTTTCACGTACAAAGAAAAATCTATTAATAAAACAGAAATGTTTTAGGACGACAGATTGTTGTGCATTTTAGGAAAGATCTAAACTTCTGCAATTCAAAGTTAAAACATACTAAAACACTTTCCACAAAAAAAAACATAAAACAATTTAAGATCGTTTTGTTAAAAATAACCTGAAACAGGTTTTTTTTGCTCACCACCCATGTCTTTGTGCCTGTTTGTTAGAAAAATATCTCACAAACCACTGGACATATTATTTCGATGGCTGTACATCAATAATTGACAACCTTTTTACCTTAAATTCAAGATGTTTTCTACAGATACCTGACCTTGAAGAACACACAAATGGTTCTAACTTGGCTAGAATTTGATGTAGTCACAACTGAGAGTTGTGTGAAGCTAATGTTGCACATTAGTGCTAAACGGTCACGCAGTATTTATGTTTAAAATTCTGTCTTTAACTGTTGGAGCCAACGTTGTGCGTCTGTTAATAAAATATCTCATCTAACAGTAGAACGATCTTGACGAAATTCACAGGAAATAATCACTGAACATACATCTTCGAGTCATTAAATTTTGGAGTCAATCTAATTTTAGATAACTGCTATAAAAAAAAATTCTGTTTTACTCAACACAATCAGATCTACTGATCTGGAGGTACAACAAGATGTGGTAGTTACTGAGAGTTATCCACAGCATATACTCTGAGAACTAACACCCCTCACTGAGCTTGGTTTAAAGTAATAGAGCATACATGAAGCATAAATAAGATCACGCATAACATAAAAACGGTTTAAGTTCACCGTTTCAGACTGCATTGTGGGTAAAGCGTCAGATACGTTGCGAGCGCAGGAACTCACAGGTCACTGGCAGCGGAGGGATTTCTGGAAGAATCTTTAGATGACAGGTCAAACTCAGAGTCAGAGCGGTACAGAAAGGACTCCCGCCGTTGACTCTTTGTCTGCGGGACCGGACCAGAACCGAGACCGGCCCGAGCATCCGGAGGGCTGCGTCCCGCTGATGACCCGTTCTCCACATCGAAACTAGAAACACAGAAACGGGGAGAGACATTATTCAGTGACTTCAATTAGATTTATGAACTGAGCAGCAAGTAGATTTGAATGAACATCATGAAAAGAAAAAGAAAGAAAACAATAAACACAAATAAAAAATCCAGTTGATAAGTATCCGTTATTATTAACTAGGAACACTCGGAAAGAGCCAGATCACGGTGAGATGCAACTGGACAACCAAAGTGACTTGTGCTCTATCGCATCATAAGCATCCTAAAAGTAAAAACAAGGAACGCTATAAAACCTTCGTTTTTAATCGGGTAGTTAAACCCAATTAAGGCAAAAACAAGGCAAATATTATTGTGAATGGATCGGCCTTTAAGAAATTAGTGACGTGTCTTCGTAAAGAGCATCAAGCCAAAGACTTTACATCAATCCCCCATAGCGAGCGTGCACGTAGCGACAGTGGAGAGGAAAAACTCCCGTCCAGCAGAACCTGGACAGGTCTCCAGTCCATCACAGGGACAAACAACCATTCAGTCTCTCACTCACAACTAGTCAGTTTAGAGTTACCAACCAGCCTAACAGTCGTGTTCGGCTTCGATGAGTTGAAAATTCAGAATACATTTTGTTCAATAGAGTCCATGATTTTTTTAAAACTCCAATTGCTTTTTTTTTGTACGTTGCTTTTATTTTAGAGCGCAATGAGACATTAAGACATTAAACTGGGTATATTTTAATGAACAACTGGAAAACTCAGGGTGTTCTAAAACCTTTGACCAGCAGTGTGTAAATATTTATATATATATTGTGTGTGTGTGTGTGTGTGTGTGTATTATTTTACCAGTTTTTGTTCTGTCACCCAGTTGTGTTCTGAAAGTGACGTTACTGATGAATGGTGTCTTGGTGCTGATGGGACACCAGAGGATAAAAGGTTCCACAGTTTCATGACAGTCGCTGCTTTGTTTGTGTGTGTGTGTGTGTGTGTGTGTGTGTATGTATTCCCTACTAAATGGGGACAAATTTTGGCACACACACCTACTTGTGGGGACCAGCTTTTACTTAAGGTGACCTGGAGCTTTGACCTGGTCTTTGTTGGGTGGGAGGCACACGCCTAATGTCCAGAGTTCAGAAAAGTTTTCTGCAGCAGGCACTGCACAAAAATTCATCAACTTTCTTAACTTTTAGATTTAAAAAAACAAAGGTCACCTTTGGCAGATTTAACAGCTGAACTCACTCGAGGGCTGCACGGTGTAACGGTAACAGATAATGGATGGATGGATTGTACTTTTTCGTGCCGCACACGTTTTCGTAAAACGTACAACACGCAAACTCACAGAAAAGCCAAAAGCCAATCTCCAACTCACATTTCTAAATCAGTTTGTACAAATTGCTATTTTCTATATAGTCCCTTGCTGATACAAAAAAGTTTAATAAACTATAACAAAACGTGATTTCGCTGTGAGAATCTGAATACATACCTAATGCATGAATGTCTGCGTGTGGAGAAGTTGCCACGCATCTTCTTTGAAAAGCGTAAATCTTTGTTCATCATTTTATTAACGACTTTAGAACGGCATCTTTAGGCGGTGAAGAGTGAAGATGACACTGTGCAGCATAATAAAAACTTCCACAGTGTCCAAAATCCCTGATGCTGTCCGAGTTTCAGCTTTCAGTGATCAGGGGTTTGGTTCCTCTGAGGGGAAGGTGCAAAAAAAAGTGATCTAAGAAAAATAAATGCAAAACATTTTTTAAAAACTCCCTAAAAATGCAGAAACAGGAGCCACGCCACAAGACCCGAGAAGTTTTTTATGTTTATCAGAAGAATCCAACCAACAGGTCAGGGTTTTGTGGTTCCGTTTTCAGTCCCATCGTTAATTATCTGTCCTGAAGTCTGGACTGATAAAGATCTGAGAATAAAGAAGTCAAAAGAAAAAGCTACGGATGATGTGAGCCGTCAGTGCCTATCTGGGATTAATCACTTACTTTTTTCTTTGTTCAAATCATCCCAGACAGGAAAAGTAACATCTGTTTGCCCTCTCCCCTAAACATAAAGCTCAAATCCTTGAACTGAATCAGTAAACAAGGGTCCCGAAGTCTTTATTGTCAGGTTCCATTCATCAACCGTGACAAAAAGCTGTTTATCTAAACACAGGCTTGCCCCTGTAATTCTAAAACACTGGACTGAGTAGAGTTATCCGAGTAGAGAGGGAGACTTAACTGAACAGAGAAATACAATCCCATCTGATGATCCCCAGAGTGGGCCATCCTACGCGGTCCCTGTCAGTGAGTCATTAGGCCTGCTGCTTTGTCTGCTCGTCTTTCCTGAGCATGTGGGACCAAACTCGGGCTCAAAACAACAAACTCCACACAGACGGACAGGGGAGGGGGGGTTCCTCCTCGCGTAGAACCACGAACACATTATTTTTGCCGTTGCGTTTATTTAAATTATTGCCTGCTGGGAGGATGATCTGATGATGGAAGTGTCTGTTCCCATTGGACAGCTTTTAATGAAACTTGACTAAAGCACATCTGCTGTACAACCCACATGGCTAAATGAGTCTGACCCGGTTCTGGTCCACACCAGAATGCACTCGGTCCAGATACAGCTAATGTTTGAGTGAAATAATTTGGTTCTGCTTGTTCTTGCTTCGGACGGGCGACTGCAACAAATTGAAGATTCGAAGTAACCGGGTGTCTTCTTTAGAAAGGTAACATTTACTAATTTTATTCAAAATTACATCTAACTTATGCAGCTTAAGTTGGCTAAAAGATTAAAGTTTGGCCTCACTTGTTTTTAAATCTCGTTTATTATCAAAGCTTTACTCCGTGACCTTCGACCCAGTCTGAAATTATTTTGACTTTGCCGTATTTATTCATCTATCCGTTTAATTGTTTTTTTATGTTATTTCAATAAATTTATGCTTCTCATTCCTTATTCTGTGCTTGTTTTTATTAGATTTTACAGAATTTATCATTTAAATGAAGGTATTGTAGTTTGTTTTCATCTTGTTTATGCATTACCTTAATTTTTGTAGTGATTATTTTATTCTTTTTATTCTATAAATGATATAGTAGTTTTATTTTAGTTTACCTAACACTTGTTTCTATATTTGTAAATAATAAATGAAATGAAAACTTTACCGGGACCTTGGTCAGTCTTCTTGCTGTTTTCTAGGAAACCTAACCAGGTTTTTTTATGCAACATCTTGAATTTTAAACAATAATATCACTGCTAGTATAAATATATATTTTAAAAAGGGCTGTCCAGTATATTCTATTACAAATTGATGTGAACAGAATGCAGCGCACCGTGTAGTCATCATTTCATAAGCTCAAGGGAGCGAACAACAGACAAATAAACCAAAAATAAACCAAACATCTGCAGATGAGTGGAGCCAATATTGGCTTTGAAACAAGAAATATATTTGACTTTAAAATCTCACAGGAGCCAAATAATTTGGCTTCATTTTAATTTAGTAAATCTTTGTTCACATGGTTTAATCATCTGACGCTTTGATTTTTCTGCTGCTGTTCACAACATATTTGGACTTTTTTTACTAATTCAAATGTTTCACTGTCAAAATGTTGAAAAAAAAAAACCCTGCTGAGTCATTCTGTACTTTTCTTTGCTGTAACATCCGAATGTTTAGTTCTTATTCTAATCTCACGTGATTGATAAAAAAAATAAATATAACAAATAAACATTCGGATGATACATACAGTAAAGGAAGGTACAGAATGACTAAAAATGTGACATTTTTGACAGCTTAAATGTGATGTCATCAACTGCAAGGTGAAAAGAAATTAAAACACAAACGGACTCTGTAATTATATAAAAACTGTAAAAGACAAACTTATTTATTAATATTCTAGCTGACGTTAGATGACTAACTAGTGCTAATACATCTAATACTAGTGTCATGGCATGTTTTTGGTAATTATAACTTTCTCAAAAGTTTTGCTAATTCTTTTTTTTTTTTTTTTTTATCCACTTCAGTAGAAAAACATAATGTTATTAATTATGTTATGTTTCTTCATCATTAGTAGATTTTTTTTTTCTCCCCCAAAAAAAAAACAAAAGAAAAAAGAAACAATAAGTGAAAGAGAAATTAGAAGATATGCGTA
>JAVKLF010000064.1:18035720-18056793 GCA_034783495.1 Millerichthys robustus | reverse complement strand
GCCCAAAGCCCGGCAGCCCGCCCGCCAGGGCCCAAGCCCCGCCGGCCCCCCCAGGCCCACAGCCCAGGGGCGGCACGTCCCCAGAACCCCGCGCCCCCCCCGGACCCACCCCGGCACAGCCAAGTTTTGCTAATTCTAGTTTTAGCTATTATTTTGCTGACTTTAGTTTATTTTCTGATTGTTTTAACCTTAACAGTTCAATCGCTCAGGATTCACTCTGTATTTTTTCAGAAAATGCATTTTCTCTTGTTTCAAGCGATACGTGGCAGGTGAAGAATTCAGTGAAAACGACTTGGAGCACGTGTTTACGCCTGAGGAACGCTGCATCGCTCTGAGCCCGCAGGTACAGATTACCTGGGCGTGTGGGCCAGCGTGAAGCGTCGCTTCTGGAGATCGATGCTGCGGTTCATCAGCAGCTTTCTGAAGAGCAGCGGAGAGTTTCGAGGAGACCCGTGCGGCGAGTCCTTGGGCGATCCTCCTGCTGAAGATGGTTTGGACCTGGGGTGGAGTTGGATGAAGGGCAGCCAGGCTGTCTCTTGTTTCCACGGCGTCTCGTGGACTGCAGCCCGTTCTTCCTCCGAACTCTCAGAGCTCAGGCCACTCATGGTGAACAGGTACTCACTGGGTTGGCAGCCGAGGAACGGTCTTCTGACCTGCAGCCTGTTTTAAACCGGGTTTTGAAACAGCGGCGCTGCTCTCTGTTCTCTTTCAAAGTTCAGATCCGGTTGGGTTTTTTTAATCACTTTTCATGGTTAAAACCAGACACCTGTTCAAGATCACGCTCAGTCTGATTTCTAACGATATTAAAGCTGGTTTTAAAAATCCAAAGAACTAAACAAAAAATGAAATGACCTCTTCTATCCAAGATTATTTCCTCAGTAGAAACTTCTCTGCCGTGGAAACGAGCATCACTGTTGATCTATTCTCTACTTCTCCTGCCCCCAAGCTTTGTTTACATTACTGCTAAGACTTCCTCCTCTCCAACTAAATATGGACATCTGATTTCCAGTGAGTGGAACCACGGCTGATCCTTCTACTTCTCTTTCCCCCATTCTGTCTTCACTCTTTCACTCGAGAGAAAAGGACAGAAAGAGCATATCGTTCATCAACTTCAAACTTCATAATTACTTCCTCTCAGAGTTCCTTCACTAGATAAACATCAGGCTGCTGCCTGCCTCGGCCATCCAGTCCAGCTTCTTTGCACACTCAGGCCTTTTCTGTGGGTTACGATTTGTTGTGAAGCAGCTTATTTCCTCATGCCTTTCACATGCTCTGCACCAGGAGGAGTCACATGGACGGCCTCTGACTATAAAAAGCAGAGGATAGATGAAGGCTGACCAGAACATGGGTGCTGTCACCATGGCGCTCTCTATCTGGGACCAGAGGCAGAAATGTCCTCCTGTGATTAGAGACTTGGTGGAACGCCAGAGCTGTCAGAGAAACTGAAATAACCCGAGGAACTGGAACACGTGACTAAGGACTGAATCTGTGACCAGCAGCTGAGAGGGACAGGAAGGCTCAATTAAAGGGTTTCTTTCTTAAAAAAATGCGTTTTGTCAACTTTCATCTCTGCGTTTTACACCGAGATGATCTTATTTTGAGAAATGATAAAGTTGTAGCCGTTTTGGTCAAAACTTGAAAACAGCTTTATGCAATGTTTGCAAGCTTGGCTGAGAAGGTGATAAACACAGTTTTATAATGCCAAGGTGAACGGGTACTAAACAAACGTAGATTGTTAATTGTAAACGAACTAAACGAACTTCATTTTCTTAAAAAAGGCAGCGTGAATGCTGAGTCCTAAATGACTTTGCTGACATTTGTTAAAGAATGTGTCGAGAGATTTGCTTAAGTTAAAACAAGTTGAATCTAAAATCAGCAAAACAGTCACTATAAGCTAAAATGATCAAAACTAGCCAAAAGCTAGTGACAACATCATAGCCTGATGCTAAAAACAGCAAAATAGTAGATTAGCCAAAAACTACAACAGCTAAAGCTAAACGTAGCGAGACAGCACTAAAAGTTAAAGATTGTATAAAATACTAAAATTGAACAAGTATGCTTAATTAGGATGTTTGTCAAGAAATTGAATGATCTTAATGTATTTCTATGGAGGATTTTTTTAAAAATAAAGTTAAAACATCTTAAAACATTTAAACGTTTCAGAGTCTAAATATCAGCAAGCTATTTCAGGTAAAGTGGTGCCACATACACTGAAGTCATTTGATTGCAAAAGTCGTCCATCTAACCAAGTCTCACAATCTTATATCCAGCCAAAACATATTTCTGATTATGTTTCGACACTAATATTCTAAGTAAGAGCAGAATGTGTTAGCAAATGGCTAAATATTTTATTTAATTTGAGTCTCAATCTTCACCAGAAATAATCTGCCAGTGGAATAAGACAAATGCAAAACTCTTCTTAGCCTGGAAATTGTCATTATTTCAAGAGGTTTCCATCCATCCATCCATCCATCCATCCATCCATCCATCCATCCATCCATCATGTCCCACTTAATCCGAGTTGGGTCTCGGGGGCAGCAGCTGGATCAGGGAGGTCCAGACCTCTCTTTCCTCAGCCAGCTCTTCTGGGAGGATTCCAAGGCGTCCCCAGGCCAGCTGAGAGACGTAGTCCCTCCAGCGTGTCCTGGGTCTCCCCCGGGGTCTCCTCCCAGTCGGACACGCCTGGAGCACCTCCCTAGGGAGGCGTCCAGGGTCCACCCTTACCAGATGAACCACCTCAACTGGCTCCTCTCGATGCGGAGGAGCAGCAGCTCTACTCTGAGTCTCTTCAGGATAGCTACCCAGAGTTCGTGGCCATAGGTGAGGGTAGTAACGTAGACCGACCGATAAACAGAGTGTCGCCTTACAGCTCAACATTTCTCAATTCTGAAAAAAAAAAAAACCTCATGGGTGTCAAACTCACACGGGTTTAGAGATGCAGCTGGTCAGGGTGCCCAAACTTCTGGAGTGTCTGATGCTGCAGGATGCAGGTGCTGCAGGGAACCCATCCTCTGATCTGTCCTGGGTGGAGGGTCTGCAGGACAGTCTGGGCAGCTGCAGGTTTCCTGAGAATAGTCTCCTCACCACATATTTGACGTCAGGGTCCTGGAGCAGCTCAGTGCATGGGCCCTGCTCTGAAGAGTCCCAATGTCTCTGGACAGGACAAGACAGGACGCAAGGTGAAGAATGTAACAAACTTATGAGGTCAGTTTATTATGTGAACAGTTTTCAAACCAATAGGAACATTAGGAACACTCAGACTCAATGTCCCACACTTCAGCTGGGATGCGGTTTAAGTTTTCCTGGAGGTGTGAGTTGACGATCTATTTGACGGATTCTTCTGCCAGGTATTCCCAGCAAACCCTCTCTACATGTTTGAGTCTAGTAGGTCTGTCCGGCATCGTCCTCCACCATCTGATCCTTTGCTCATTTCCTCCAGTGCTCAGACTCTCTCTTCACCCAAGTGTCCAAAAAAATACAGCCGCGGATCAGATGACACGACTGCAGAGTCGATCACTGACCTACAGCTTAGCATGAACCGATGCCGCGTGTATTTATGGATGCCCTTATGTTCAAACATGGTGGACATTTCAGACAACTGTCCTAAAATGTACCTGGGACTCTAACTCCTATTCTGCCTGGATATTTCACATTTCCACACTCAGCTGTGTCCTTCTTTGACCAGACTGGGTTTTTTTCCTCATTATTTCAAATTCAAGTTAAGAAACTTTTGTGGTAATTTTTTTTTTCCTTTTAAATTTTTCTGACACAGTTGGATTCTTGATTATTATATTTTAAGGGGGAGCATGTTTTATTATTATTGCATTCACTGTAACGGCTTTGCAAAAGTATATTACGGAACAAAAGATGCAAGAATTATTCCACCATCCAGATTCAACAAAAATGTAATAGCATGAAAAAAAACAAAGGAAAAACCAAATATGAATAAAAATAATTCGTTACAAAAAATGGATCTTTTAAAAAAACTATTTCATCAAATTAGAACCATTCTTACCTCTGTGAAGTTAAACAATCTTGAGTTATTCCTTCTCATATTCTTAGCGACTGGATCATGAGAAAAAAAACAACTGGGAAGGAAATGCCAACGAGGATACAGGAACCCCAAGTCAGATCAGATATGAAACTTTCTGTGCCGTCACTCAGCACGTCATATTTCCCCACCTCTTTATAACCCTCAGCTCACTTCAGCCTTCAGTAATAAACACAAAACATTCGGAGCACCTTTCAGTACCTTAATAAGACCCATCATATATGGACGGTTTTTGTTTTTTTGGCTGTAACAAGCTGTAACGATGTTTACTGCAGCTGGTTTTGAGCGAGGCAACGAAGCAGCTGCACGGCATTCATCTGTATCTGACTGCAAAATCTTTCTGGGCTTTTAGCTTGTAGACCGACTGGTTTAGCTGCTTTGATTAAGTTGATTACTGAGTTTTTTTTTTCATTTTCTACAAATGTTGACTAAAATGTTCAGTCCTTTAGAAATACTCTGAGAACGACTGTAGCTTTGTGTCATGTCTGTTTTGGGGGGTTTTTTGGACAAAAACTGAATGAACCTCCAAGACGGATGATTTCATAATTTTTGCCAGGGGTTGTTGGTAGGAACAGTGCTAGAAGAAAAAAGGTAAAAGGTACTGAATTAAGTCCGGTTGCCTCCGTTTTAAACCTGTTTGTCGTCATAATTAATTAACTATTAAAAGGGGAAAAGGTAATAGAACCATAAAAACCAATGACAAAGTAAAAAAGGAGACCAAAACTGGATTGAGTTTTAAAAATTCTTTGGTTTTCATAGTTATCCAGTAAGAACGTACATCCCCAAACCACTAATGTGTTTAAGGATCAAAGGTTTGGACACAGAGCAAACAAAAAAAACACACAAAGCAGCAGTGAAGATGTGCCAGATGTGGGGTAAACCATCTGGCTCCATCGAACGCTAGTTTTAGTTCTTCTCTTCCTTCCTCTTAAAGTTTTTAATTTTCTTGTTTGAGTACAAGTTCTAAATAGACAAAGAAGTGTTATTCATGGCACTGTAAACAAATAAACGAATATAAAAAGTGTTTTTACATGTTAACGTGAATAGAACTTCCTTGGCTGGACAACAGCAGAAAAGAAATTGTCGCCATCTAGTGGACAGATTGGACAAAGACAAATTTACCAAAAGAGTATTTAGTGTCTCAAATTTCTAGAAACAAATTAAAGAGTTAGATAATTAGAGGTGATTCCATTTCCCAGTTTTTTTGTTGTGTTGTTGTTTGTTTGTTTATTTGTCCACATCTGTTGAGGAACAGACTTCTTTACTCATTGTGGCAGTAGCTTCTGTAGTGTTGTTGTTTGGAGCCTCCACATGCAGGAGGCTTGGGACCCTGAAAAACAAAAAACAAACAAAAACAATAAATAAAAAACAGTCATACACGCAACTCTGATTTAAGAAATAAAAAACTTCATTGCACAGCAGAGTCATCAGTACCTTAAACAGGTCACAGACCAGCAGGAATAAGGATGACGTGGCTTTTTCCTGCAGGTCATCTGTGTGCTCCTGGAAAACAACAACACAACTTTCCTGACACTTTGAGGTGGAAAAAGGTTTAAACTTAAAGTGAAAATTCAGCTTTTTGAATGAGGTTCTGTGGAAAAACTTCTAAAGATTGAATATAACATTGTTAACTTAATACTACATCATTATTGCATCCAAAATCTGAAACTCTTTCCTGAATTGATCCTAGGATGCGCTGGAAGAGCTACAATTTGCTGCTGAGATTTGTGCACGTAAACGCCAACAGAATTCTGTGTATAAAAGTACTGCAGAACCACCTAGAATGTAAATATGGTTAGTCTATGTTTTAAGATTTGAGTGGCTTCAGGATGACAGCTGGAAAGTAACTCAAATAAACAGAACCAGAAGGGTTCTCATTTCACAAGACAATAAATCAAGCGCATCAAATCATTTTTGTCTCGCCTGATGTTTAGTGGTTCATAGCGGTCTCTCGTGTTTTCCATAGAATATCGAAGATTTACTATAGCGAGATGTTTTTTGTGCTGAATGCTTACCCCATTAACGGTCACCCAGGGCACATACTGGTGTGGAGGCGTCAAGGCTTTGGTCTTCAAGGCATTCTGATGCATCAGCTGATTTCCCATATCCCCCTTCACACAACTCATTAATTTGTCAGCGGTCAACTCAGGGGCATAGACTTTCACACACTGCAATAGACATAAAAAAATACAAAAAATAAGGAAGACAATTAAATAAAGCTGACACTAGTCAAACTATAGAGTCCATATGAATGTACACGCATGCCGCGGCACACCAACATCCTTACGCTGTCAACTGCCCCGAGGACATCGGAGGAGGATTCCATACAGTAGATGATGTGGAAAGCCATGTCAGTCATGTTGAGTAAACAACTCTGGGGAAAACAGATACTGAATAATTCATGCATCCTGGTAATGAAAAACACACGCGAGTGTGCACGTACTTATTTTGCTTTGGCTTCCGTTAATTTCTACCGTCCAACCCTGCCCCCTTGCCCTAACCTCTGACCCTCAGATGGTATTTCCCTCCATAGGGATGTCCCATAAGTAGCACTTGGTCCCCACAAGTAGGTATTTTTGTTCCTACATAGTAGGAATTACCCATAGACTGTACACAGGACCAGGTGGGTTTGGATAGTTTCATTCCCGTAAGAAATAAAATAAAATGATCATTTTTAAACTGCAAATAAGCAAATAAACATGTGTACCGTGTTCAAGGCTCTGTACTTTATACTTTTATTGACCCAGGTCTAGATTATAAAGCCAGTATTTGACTGTTTAGAGCCTGACGTTACCTCGATCATGTTCCCCAAACATTCTTGTTCCCCATGCTGGCACTCATAAATATACTTCTGTCCGTCAGGTTTTTCCTGTAGTAAAATAAAAAACAGATGTTAATTAAAATTATTATTTGCATGTTTGTACTAAAAAGGACATGTGAGTAAATGAGTCAATATTCTCAATGTTTCTGCTGGTTTATTATAGATGCAAAAAAATTAAATAAATACAGATATCACATGTTCTGAATTTTGAGTGCTAAAGTTTGCTGAAGAAGCTGAAATTGAGTTGTTAAAGTTATCCTACAATGAGCAGACCGTAAGCTAAAAACTAAAAGCAGCGAAATAGTAGCTCTACCACAAAACTAAACAAAAATAAATTCCCTAAATAAATTTAGCAAAACAGTAACTAAATGAACAAAGATTCTGGAAAATTTGCATGCAGAAGTAGTGCAACTGCGAAAAAAATGAAATCAAGAAGTGATTTTTTTCTTCAAAGAGGACTCCGTTCACCGATCACCTGCGCGTTGCCGTAGGGCACCAGAGTTACAGACATGATGTCCTCCAGAAGGAGCCAGGTGGGGAAGAGCATCGTGGTGAGGAAAAGTCTGCAGCCAGGACACAGGCTCTCGTAGTAAAGTTCAACCTGGACCGGATCCGCTGTCTGACGAGACCTGAGGAAATCAGACTCCAGGCACTGCTTCACAACCTGCAGAGGGTCCCAGAGAATCAAAGTCAGGTTCTGGCTCTGGCTAGTCTAGAACAACATGGTACATTATATTTTATTTATTTATTTATTTGCCTGCATAGTTCAGTTTTAGTTTTTCTTAAGTTTAGTATAAACTATATAAAATATATAAAAATTTGTAAAAAATAACAAAAGTTAAAGTTCTAAAATGGTCTTCTACCCTGGCTCTAAAGGAAATCAGCTGACTTTATTCTGCTTGGTTTGTTTTACTTCCTGGTTGCTCGTTTTGTACCGACCTTTAAACGTCACACTTCAGTTTAAAAAAAATAAAATCACATTTTACACTTCGATGAGAAAACGTAAAATAAAGATAGAGTATTTTTAAAGCACGATTACATCCCCGTCGCAATAAAAGCTGATTAGATCAGGATATAAGACAGACTTTATGGATGGGAACAGAAAAAAAAGGTCCAAATTGTGTTTACCTACTTTACTTAAAGAGGTAAAACTAAGGTGAAAATCCGTCTTGCTCAATTTGCAAACAGACCTATACACAACCATGTCATGACAATAATAACAACAACAATAATGATAATAATAAAATAACAACTCAAACATACCCCACACTGAACAGCAGATTGTAAAGAAGAGCACCACTTTCCCGGCGGATAGATACATGACGCCGGAGAGCACCCCGCGGAGGAAGACTTCAACCAAACGGTCAGAATCAGCAGCAAAATAAATTTCATCTTGAGCTGTCGTCAAACTCTGGTATCACCGAGCCACAAACTTTACCACAAACCGTGCGCGAGAACTGCCCCGTGCTCACACTTTAAATACAGTTCCGTCACTTCCTTGTAAGGTTTTCCGGTTTTTTGATTGGGTTTTCAAGACAGTCGCTGTGACGTCATCAGTTACTAGCAAAAAATACTGTTGTGAAGAGTGTCGGCAAGCTCAAAGATAATAAAAAAAAACATTTTATCAAGATGAAATTGGGAGATTTGCGGTTTAATTTAATTTTTACATATTTAAACAATAAAAATCAAGTGTAAGTACAGGACAATACTTCAATGATGCTTGCATTTTCTAAGAATAATGTAAGTAATGCACTAGAGAGCCAGGTAAAGGGCCCTCTAGTAAAGGGCCAAGTAAAACTCACTTACTAATATAAGTGAGTTTTAATTTTTTGAAAAGAAACTATGGTCATTCTAGTATAACCTTAGAAATTTGAATGTTTTTAACTAGTTTCTTTAGCTGATGAAATAATCTTTGTGAACACGAACACTTGGACTCAAAGATTCAGCCAGACACAGAAGACATTAATAATAATAATTAATGTATTAAGACAGCTGGTGCAAGGGTACCTCAGGTAGGAACACTCTAGGACAGATAAGTTAAGTTACGTAAGAGTTTATGAGAAATTACTGAAGAACAGAAAAAAAAATTGCCACTAACCTTCTCAGGCAGGTGAGGAAAGCTTCATCCAAACAGAATCCTTCCAACACTTGGAGAAGCACCATCTGCTCCATTTGTCCCATACTTCAAGTATTAGGAGTAAATCAACTGAAAGGGAATGTAAAGTTCTGCATGTTCTCTCAAATGTACAAAATATGGCGAACCCGCTGCACAGCTGGGTTTTTGTTGGTAATTTGCAACAAGTCATTTATATTACAGCCTGGTCCCCATACAGCAAGTACCAGAGTTTATACATAGAAAGTACAAGTTCTGTACACAAGAATAGTGGGCTATATCATATATTGCTTCCTTGTATCTCCGTGCAAATGAGTTTGTAGTTTAAAGAGTGTTAAAAAGCTGTTGCAGCTGTTTCACAGATCACAATTCTACTTTGTTTCTAGCTGTCAGCTAAAAAGCATAAAATGAGTCGTAACAATCTAAAAGTAGAATGACACAATTAAGTGTACAATGTCACTTATTACTTTACCACAAGTCTAAGAAAAGTAAAGGGTTAAGGAACAAATAAGTACAAAATGTGTTGGAATTCTGAACTCTTCTGCCGTTTGCATTTATTTCAAGCACTTCTAAGACAAAGTGAACAACGTCACAAGTCTACGCACCAAACACACACGTGGTAGGTGAATTGGAAAATAAATGTCATTCACAAACATATAAGTGGAACATTCTGAGAATGGCAGTATGGAACACTTCTAAAAACACGGGAGGTTTTCCTTCCACAGCAACGAGCAGCAGTTCATTGTGATGTTTTTATGACGGCCAAAATCCCCATATTTTAACAAATTTAACATGATGGGGGGTAAAAAAAAATCTAAACTAACTTCTGTTAATGGCATCAAATAAAAACAGCAAACATAACAAAAAGGAGAATATAAAACTGTATCGAAGCCTTAAAACTTGACAACATCTAATATACATTTTCGCCCCAACAGTCTGACAATTTGAGAAGTTCAAACCTGCACAATTTGTATAGCTTTACTTAAGGTCCAGTTGTTAAACTGTCTTAATGAACGCAGAATTAAATCTCCCTCTAGTGTAAAACAAAAATTTGGATGAAGAAATTACAAATTCACCTTGTGCAATTTGAACATTTTAAAAGCTTTCAAATAAAAATGAAAGACTTCAATTCAATAAAAAAAAATCTCTACAAATCTCGTGTTTAGAACAAACTAATTTCCAACAAAAACAATGTCTCATAACCTAAGATGAATTATATTATCCAAATTTGTAATGAAACTAAAGAAATAAGATCATGTGAAACATGCTAAACAATTTTATTTTGATTGCAATAAGGGGATCGACATCAAGCCACCCAAGGGACATTTTGAGTCCGTTTACAAGGCCACTTACAAAAACACCACCACTGTCACACAGCTATTATAATGTCCATTATTGTTTATACAGTACGAGTCAACAGCACGTGTTACTAGTACGTCAACAGGACAGTTTCCATAGAAAACCAAGTCACATTTTCAGTTATTCCTTTATACACTTGAAGTCTGACATCTTGATAGTCCATTTTCCCATAAATAAACAAAAATGATGGCAAGCCCTCATAGATATTAGCACTAAAATGTAAACATTCATTAAAAAATAATAAAATCGGTTAAATCTAATGTATGTGGAATAATACAGAAAACAGAGAGCGGTTTTCATTATTTCATTATGCTGTACAGTGGGGAAGGAGCTCGTTAGAGCAAACCTTTACACATTTGTTACTTGGGTTAAGATTTAAAAACTTTCAGCTTTATAGAACAGACGAAGCACATGCAAACACAGTGATTATGTACAGTTCTTCTTTCTTAAAAGGGTGCTTTGGCTAAACTATGCTTCGACACCGCGAGGCTTCCAGGTACTGTGATGATTAGAGACGAACAGCAGTTTTTGACCACGTGAAGTCTCGTTAAAATGGGCGAACTCAAACGTTATTGCCAACTACGCAACCGTCGTTTACTGTGAAAGTTTTATAAAGTGGAAACTAAGATCGTAGGTAAGCACAGCTTCACGTCCGGAGTGCATCCACGCCCCTCCATGTTGATCCATTGAACTAATGAAAATGGTTAGCAGGATTAGTAGCAGGACAGAGGTAGCACTGAATAATGATTTAGAGCTGATGGGTGTAAACTAACTAACTAAGAAAACCAAAACGGGCCTACAGACGCTTCTGATAAAACAATGCACCGACGAGGTATCGTCTGGGTCGTTTGCTCGTCTTCAACAGCTGAAGCTTGGGTCAGCAGCGATTTGGGAAACAGGAAGTAATCAGTCAGTCATTTTTCTGTTGCCGATGTAACAGGATGTATAAATTAACAAACGTTGACATTTTTGTGACGTTCTTATACCACGAAGCAGTTTGATGTGGTGTTCAGGATAAACCTGTTGAGGAACTGCAAGGCTCAGCCTTCCATTTAGTAACTTGACATTACCAACAAAGCAGGAAAGAAAACAAATAAACTAAAACCTTTCTTTTGTTTTTGCTTTCTGCTGAGTAACTCCACTTCCTCCCAAATTCCCACTTGATTCTGATTGGGACAGGTTGACTGGGGACACCTTAAACGTCTTTGGTTGGGTGAAAGGACGACGTGAACTCTGCATTTCTTCTTCTTCTTCCTCCAAGTCGAAGTTTAACTCCTGTACAGCCTCCTGTTTCTTGAAGGAGTCTCTGCGCTCGGACAGAGCCAGCTTTCTCATCATTTCCTTTGAATGGTGGCTGTCTGCACGTTGCTGAGGTGAGCTGTGGGCATGATGGGGGCTGCCGCCCCCACCGGCTGTGTCCTGCTGATCTTTCTGCACCCCGATAAATAACCTCTGGCGACCGTGTTCTCCAACACAGACAAACCTCGTGGCGGCTTCTCCTTCTTCGTCCTCCAGCCCCTCTCCTTCAGACAGAGGCATCTCCATGGTATGATGGCGGGTGCTGTAACCTTTCTTATCTCCATGGTAACCCCCTAACCCCGTCTTGTCTCCGGTCAGCTTCTCTGCCGACTGAACTCTCTTCAGCAGCGGCGAGCGCGGCGGTTCCGTGCTCCGGGGACGAATGGAGTGACGGGCGACGGTGGGGGGAGACAGCGTCTTCCCGTGAAAACTCTGAAGAGATTTAGGGTGACTTTGGAGACAGGATGGAGAGCACTGAGGAGAAAGGGGCTGAGGTGGTGGGATACAGGCCAAAGGTGAGGGAGGGATACTGCTGGTGGACTTACAGCGGCCGGCTTTCGTGTAGCGACCGTGGACGTGAAGGGAGCTGGGACGAGCCTGAGGTATAGGTGAGTTTGGAGAACTAGAGCAAGGAGAGGAACTGGAATCTGGCAAAAAAAAAAATTTCCGTTTGGATTTAGTAGAAATACTTCCTCTAGAAGTAAAAGTGAATGAAGTAATTAAAATCCTAACATTTAACGGCAGAGCTTTAGTTCAAGATCCTGTTATGTTTAAAAATGACAGAGTTGTAGCTGTTGCAGTCAAATGGTAAAAAAAAAAATAAAGTTAAGAGAGATATCATGCAATATCTGGCAAAAGTGTTGGGACTTAGAGAACGTGTAGTGAATAACTTTCAGTTACCACCAATTAAAAAAAATACCCACGTGGCAAAAACGTTATCTCTCTGCCTTCGCATCTTAGTGGCGTAAAAAAAAAAAAACAAGCTAAACTGAAATAGATAAAAATGATTTAAAACAAATTAAATTTGTTGCACACCTCCGGAGTGGTCCGGGCCAGGGGACCGACACGGTGTGGAAGGCCCAGGAGAGAGGCTCTGTGTGGGGGAGCCAGAGAGGCTGTCACTGGATGACTGCTGGAAGCCTGAAGAGAAGCTGCGACTGCTCTGCATAGGTGGAGGGGGTGGATGTTTGGATAGCTTTTTAAAAATACGGCGCCGTGTGCTGCAATAAATGAACAGATAAAATTAAATCGTGCGAAATGAGTTGATGTCGTTACAAACTTCACATGAGGACAAAACGATGAAATCCAGGTGGTGGAACACAATCCAGGGGCAACGGAGCTTTACGTCAGAAAAAGCTGTGCACATTTTTGAAACACTGACCTGACTGATAACAACTCTTAATATTTAAAGATGTTAGCTCAGATCTCAGGTACCTGTCTTGTCCATCTTTCTTCTTGCTCTTTTTGCTCCGTCTGGCCATCTTTGCCTTGTAGCTTGCTTTTCTTGCAGGCCCCACCTTGATAGAAGTGTTCTCAAGGGCTGTTGTTTGCAGGGTCACCTTGTTTCCACTCTGTTAAATTCAGATTATTCTCATAAATTTGTATCTTTAGACGTACTTTCAAGTAACTTTCACTTTCACTCCCAACCAAACTGGGAGTGAAAGTGGAAAAGCAGGAATTCTCCTCCCATGTTTTTTTTACTTTAAAAAGCCAAAAAATAAATAATCTGGAACCTTTTTACAAAAACTTTTCTGTATGGATGGAATATGCTAAAAGAAACTATGTAGGCACACCCACCCAAAAACCTTTGTACGGGTCTGTGCGTATGCAAGTGCACAGTTTCATACAGTTTAATGCATTTTGTTGCATGTCCCCATCAATGTAGAATCAAGCCCATATGAGACGCCTAAATTTAAATGTGAAAATAAAAGCAAATAATGTCCTGCATGTGTGTAATTCGAAACTTCTCTAAGGTTATGCAGTTTGTGTTGAAGTAAAAAGAAGAAGCTAGACCTGTATTATCGCTACAACATGAATTCCTCTTTGTAGAATTACATCTGAATCAACTAATTCTAATTCAACTAATAACTAGTCAAATCAGAACCTAAAATGTCAGTGTTTTTAATGGATAAATAGCTGAATGGCTGAAAAAAACAAATGCTTATATACATCTTATATAATTGGAGGAGCTTGTTATGCGCGTCAATAAATTCTCAAATATCTGCGCAGAAAAAAATATCTAAATCGTGTAAATGTTACCTTGAGCAGCAGCTCCACCACCTCAGTGTGAACCAGTCCCTGGACTGATTCTCCATTGACATGAGTGATGAGGTCACCGGCCCTCAGTCCTGCCTCGTGTGCTGGACTTCCATCTTCAACACACTGAGTGTAAACATAACAGCAAAATTAATAGTCAAGCAACAATATCTTTTAAAGTTGTTATACCAGTGGGGCAGACCATTTTCATCCATTAGATTAGAACCAAGCTTTCTGAGACTGGGCAGCACGTTTCACTCCAGAACACCTCAGTAGTATCGAGATTTCATTATACCCTGCATTGATTTATGACACCCTGTGCCAGAAGCAGCAAAGAAACCCCAGAACACAACATCTCCTCCTTTTTTCACTTAGGTACAGGATCCTTTTCTTGTTTGTTTCATTTTAGGTCTGATTTTTTAGGTTTGTCAATAATTTTGTTTCCAAGATCCTGGGACACCTCTCCTTAGAGCTGCTTGGTCCGTGTTCAGTGTGCCATAATACCAAACAGGTCACTTTTCACCCTTTAAAAAAGCAGACTGACTGATATCAATTTGAAGACGCAGTTGATGCTAATTATTGGACACATCTTAGCTTAACCGGAGCAGCAGGGGGCGGGGTGAAACTGTAACGACACGAGGTCGCACTTTCAGACACCCAAATAATCCTGAAACACAGACGTCGTGAAACCTGAATTTCATTCTAGCCCAGCAGTGCAAACAGAAATGGTTGGGAGACTGTTTATGACATTTAGAATGTGTTTCCTTACACCGTCTTTAATAAATGTAGTATTTTTTATGGCAAAAAATAAAAAAAATCAAGTGCCTTAGTAGGTTATTTTTAGAGCTAACCCTTTACAACTCAGGATTTATAGTTATATAACGTATATTTTATAATACAAATAAGTAAGTAAGAGCTATACTACACATACATACCCAGACCATGTGATGGACAGTATAGACATCACTGTCTCCCATGTAAACTCTGATCGCTCGCAAAGCAAAACCAAACCTCCTCCCAGAGCTGTGGATGACTACTGGAGGCCTGAGACAACTGATGCTGACGGACAGGTCCCGACTGGGAGATGAATCCCTGGATGAAGGGTTGGACGACAGTGACAAAGACGATTTGGGACTCAGAGGAGGACCAGCTGAATCATCTAGTTGGGAACAGAAAAAAAATAATAAAGATACGACAGAAAATCAGAAGAGACTCCGCATACGAGGGCAATTTCTACATTTACGGTATCCCTAATGGTTAACGGTATACCCTTTCCACTAAAACAGATAAAAAATAACTGACTTTTAGCGTTATTTCAGCAGTTTTGATGTGTGGAATACACTCATTCACTTACCAGGTGTAATGATGAGCGAAAGGCCAGAAACTGAAGCAGACTTGGGTACATTTCCAGATGGGGATCTGTTTTTTTCTGGGGTCTCAAGCTGGTGTGGAATCCGTCGGGACGCCCCCCTGCGGAACGATGGCCTTGTACCTGTGCTGTTGCTCCGGAGACGGATCCTTCGAAGGTTGGAAATCATCCCATCTGTCAGAGGCACCGGTGTGTGTGAACACTGGGGTTTCATTGATGCAAAACAGGTACAGAAATATGTTTCTACGTTTAGGTTTTACCTTCTTCGTCGGCAGGAATGGAAACACGAGGTGCGATTTCGAAGCTTTGGGTGCTGTTTGCTACCAGCGGGCTGGCACTTCGCTCTGAATGTGAGGAACTGGATAAAGCACGGGGTCGAAGACTGCACAGGAAGAAAAAAAAAAAAAAAAACGTAAAATAAATATACCAGGATTTCAATAATGCTTAGCTGCTTTCTCAGAAACTCTACAAATAAAAAATATTGATATTTCCACACACCAACTGAAGCCCAGACAATCCATCCTTTCTTTGTGTGCGTTTGTTTATTACATTAACAAAATATCTCACAAGTTGAATTTGAATTGAACCTGCAGAAAGTAATCCTTTCATGCACGTCTACCTTCTGGAGTCAACAGGTTCAAGATAGATGCTACAGCTTTTAGACGTTAAAAACAAATGTCTGGTATTTGGTCAATTTTACAGATATTGAGCTCAAACTTGACATGGAATTGGCTGAAACTGAACCCTAACACACAAAAAGAAAGTGTAAGATCTTTGTTCCAAATCTGGTGAATTAATATTTAGAAACCATTCTGTCACAGACGGAATTCTACAAATATTGAGCTAAATATATAAGTATATTTTAGTACTTACACTCAACTCGTGATTTAAACTTTGTAGGTGACATTTTGCTCAATTTACTGCGATATCACAAGATTTTACACCTTGAGTTGTGTTGTGAATGACTCAACTACTACCACATCAAATTTGAGTTCAATATCACGGTTTCATTTGATATTTCTTGAGTAAAACTTACAGTTACAGTTATAATTATAGAAAAAGCAGGTGTTCATCTTGTTCTCATCATAAGGACATCGCTTGTGTCAAACGCTCACCTTCCCCTGTGGCCATCTGTCCTCTTGTCTCCACCAGCCAGGTGTCTTTGTCCATCACCAGGGGAGGGGACGCCCCTGCTCTGCCAACGCTCCTCCTTCTCCTCGCTGTGGCTTCGCTCTGATGATGACAGACTCTGACTGGACGGGGTGGATGTGGACAGGTGCTCCGTGCTGCTGTACACCTGCAGATTGTGATTATGGGTAATATTTATATATTTATTTGTTTTTTTTAAATCCAGAATAACAGTAACAGAGTAGTAAGAAGTACTTTGCTGAACCGGTGAGCAACAGAGGAGAACTGTTTGAGCTCCAGAGAGGATTCTTCATCGTTTGTTTCGTCGTCGTCGTCTGAGGCCACGTGACAGTAGCGTTCTGATCGCGCTGCAGGAAACAGACATTTTATTCAAATTTATATTCTTGCATTAGGTCAGAAAAACACCAAATATCTGATATCACGTTCTAAAATATCTAATCATTTGGTAATCATGTGTCTACAATAGAGATGCAACAATCTGTTTTGGGCTTATGATTTTTATCAAATGATTATTAATAACAAAACATATAATATTCATCCATTTTCTTTGTATGAATGCATGTATACGTGTACATATACATGCATACAAGAAGTTGGATTTTTGAGCATTAACGGAGCCAAAAACTGCCTGGAGCCGATTACAAGCAGATTCCCTGGTGCATCTCTAGTCTTAGTGAAATGAATATTAGAGTTTTTTCTTGTAGCACACAAAAGATATTGTGTAATTAAGTCAAATAATCCACATACTGTCAAAGTAACTGGTGTCGTCTTCTGTCTCTAGCTGAGGTATGAACTCAGCTTTCTGCCTCAGGAGACCGTTCCAGTCCAGACCCAGAAAGAACATGTGCACCTTCACTTCTGTGGTTCCACCTGAAGTGCAAATAAAACAAACTTCACTCGGTCAGGTGGCGATTTTAATCAAACAGCTGGAATTGAGATGCCTTTTAAATGACTATTTTGAGGAAGCTGAACAACTTAGCTCAAAACTCTGGGCTTATAAACTGCAGTTAGAAACATAAGGAAGATTTGATTTTATAAACGTTTATAAACATTTAAAACTGACCTAACTATTGATTTAATCTTTTCAAAATCACAGCACTCCCTCTCCTAATTCATTTTGATTCTCAACAGTGAAGGTGAATCAAAGTGCGGAAAATATAGAGAAAGCACAACCAATCCTGATTGTGTTTTCAGTCAAATTTAGCTTAAGTCTCATTTTCATTTCAAAAATGTCATCTAAAAAAACTAAGTCATCTAGCTGGGGTGGCTGTCAAGGTGAGTATGATGTAAACAAATGTGGGTACAAGGTGGGAAAAGGTGAGTCAGAAAAGACCCAAAAGGTATGTGCACGTGGTGACCAAAGCTGCAGCTGCGCAGTTTGGCATAGGGTTTATATTTTTATACGTTGAAACATAACAAATACTGCACTCTGCTCAGTTCCTAGTACACTTAGGTTAACAAAATCGGCTTGCACACCGACCTGTCCCAAGACGCTCCAAAGGATTCTGCCTTAGCAGTAAGGTGATAAGATCCTGGGCATCGCTTGGCAACGCATCCTCTCCTTCTGGCCAGATGATCTCATCTGAACATAGAGGCACATACAAAGTCTACTAATGCGATTTGAAATGTATCTACAAACTGAGAATCTCAAGATCAACAAAATAAGGAGACATCAGCAATTTTGTTTTATTATTTTTTTTTATAAGGGGCGCATTTACCGTTAACCACTTGACCAAAGAGCTGCTCTGGTGTGTCTCCAAAGAAGGGCACACATCCCACAAGGAACTCATAAAGGATTATACCCATGGCCCACCAATCCACAGGTTTCCCATACCCCTGCCTCAAAATGACTTCAGGAGCAATATACTCTGGAGTGCCACAAACCTAAATGCAAAAGCAGCGAAAAGAACAAACAAATACTCATGTGCTTCGATTTCTAAAATTTGATTTAAAAACTTAACAAGAGATGGTACAAACCTGCTTGTCGATAAACTCTCTGGTATCTTTTTCAATGTGTCCTTCATACAAATTGGTTGTCATGTTCATCAGGCCAATCTTTGACAGTCCAAAGTCTGTCAGCTTTATGTGTCCCATGGAGGTGATTAACAAACTACACAGAAAGAAAACACAGAAATATTTCATACCTGAAAGGATTTACATTTGTAGGATTAAATAAGAATGAAAACAACCTATTATCTAAGACCATCCTATGTGGAGAGGCCATGAAAATAATGTTATGCTTGATCTCATGCAATGTCTTGATGTAGTTGATGATGCACATTCAATCCTAAAAAAATACAAATAAACATTTTAAAAATGCTTAGCTGAAAGGGGCTCACTTGTCAGGTTTTAGGTCTCTGTGCACAATGCCGTAGTTGTGAAGATACTCTAAAGCAAGGACAGTTTCTGCAAAATACATCCTGGCCATGTCCACGTGAAGAGGACCAATGTTCTTCAACAGGTTGGCACAATCTCCACCTGAGAACAAACGAAAAGGTCAAACAGACACAGCTAGACAAGACGAGACGCTTTATCTAGATAAAATTGTATTTTACAAGAGAAATAGTGTGTTTAAAGCAATATTTAATGAAAGCATCTTAGTCCCCATCCACAAACAAAAAAAACATTCTTTCAAAAGCAGTTTATTTGCAGTTCCTTAAAAATGGTAACATCAACAGGTTTTAGAAAGGTTGAGTTTAGCCTGTCTACACCGTAGACTCCATACAAACAAACAGGACACTACCCTTGTTTAAAGCAAACAATAAAAAACACACCACAGGTAATTATTATTCAGATTTTGACTCTTGTTGATTCACATTGTTCTTAAGTTGTTGCTATATAGTCAAATATTATTTTTTTCAAATATGTTTAGCTGTAATTTGTTACTGTTAACGCAATGAAGTTATTAAATAACTTTTAAAATCATGCAACACCATGATTGTATTTGCGGGAGTAGGCTATTGAGCAGACTCTGGTTCCAAAATACATTCTGTCTTCTGTACAACAGTTCCTGCTGGCTTCAATTCCCAACAAGCGTAGGTGGAGACAGTTGGTCTATTAGTGCATTGCGTCTATGATATACACCAAAACACAAGGTTTTTCAAAGATGTTTCCCTCTGGAACTTGGCTAACAAACATTTAGGGGCTCCTAAAACACAGTTTCTGTGTGGACGCAAGATTGAAACAATAACAAAACGTGTACAAATTCACAAAACGCAGCTTCTGTGTAAAGGAGACCTTAAGAGTGTATCATTATAACTTTTTTGTGCATATCAACCTGAAGTTTAGTTTACCTTCGACATATTCCATGACCATGCAGAGATGCCTTCGTGTCTCAAAAGAACAGAACATGGAAACCACAAATGGGTTTTCAGCAAAGGTCAGGATATCTCTCTCTACAAACACTTGCTGTATTTGGTTCCTAAGAATCAGGTTTTGCCGATTGATTTTCTTCATGGCAAAACGTTGGCGTGTTTCCTTGTGTCGCACCAGATACACAGCTCTACATGGGAGAGAAGAAGGTAGAAAAAGACAAAGAAATTACTTTACAGAAAAGAGAAGGGAGTAAGAAAGGTTTCACATTCTTATGAGCTTCAGTTTAAATGTGCAAACACAAGACAACCCAACAGATCCTCGTTGCATTTTTCCAAACAGAGGTCCGTCTTACCCATAGGCGCCGTTACTAATGAGCTTTATCGTCTCAAAGTCACTCTCCAGGGGTTTCCTGCGAGGGGGCGTGCAGGCTGCTCGGCTCTGAATAAAGCATTTTAAAAAATATATATTTAAAAAGTGTGGGGAAGTGGTGGGTTTAAGAAAAAAAATGAATGGGGGCAGCTGCTGTATCACATCTGGGACCCATAAATCTGAGGACTATACAAGTTACCAAAGCAGTATGTGCTACAATGACCAACAACTAGACACCAAACTATATTTTTAGGATACATTTTACCACTTGTTTTACGATGACATTTCTGCACAGAAGCTCAAAAAATAACCAAAGATTTTCATTTAAATATAAAACGAGAAATCATTACAGTAAACATAAAATTGTAAAAAAAAAAAAAATTCACGAACAAATGACCACTTCTGTGACAACATACAAAATGTTTAATGGTTAAATAAAACGGCTTTCAAATAATTATTTATGTATTTTCCACAGCAGAAGCTGGCCCCAGAAGAGTCTACTCCTCACTGTTCTCCCCAGCCAGACTTACCATTAAATTATTATATTATTGCAATTATCAATAGTTCTTATTCCGCCTGTGCTTAATGTGAGCACATACCTGTACAGGTGAGTCATCGGACTCTCTGCTGGCTGCTCTCTGACCTGGACTCGTTGGCTCTAGATGGACCATGTCTGTCGAAGCAGAGACGACACCATTACATGCCTCATTGATTTTTAATGGTCAGCAACAAAGATGGAAATGTTTTAATCAGCTGTAATGACAACGAAGAATGATGTTTAATCAAATCTGAATGTGAAATTAAATTAATTAAATTAATTCTTTCACATTTAGTCAGTCATACACATAGTACCTTTCAGTAAGAAGACATATTAAATAGGGATGTGCCGATCAGGTTTTTTCCTGCCGATACCGATACCGATCACCCATGAGGGCCGATACACCGATACCGATCACCGATACCGATCACATT
>JAVKLF010000064.1:18016712-18029153 GCA_034783495.1 Millerichthys robustus | reverse complement strand
GATCACCGATCATGCACTTTTTCACGAAAATCGGCCCGATTGTGATCGGTGACCGATCGATCGGCACACCTCTAATATTAAAGCAGCGTTTCTATGCAGGAAACGCCACAGAAGAGCTCAACTATTGTTTGTTAGCGGACTCAAGCTATAGCAGTGAGACAAAGGATGTGACGTTTTGTGTTTAAGTGAAGTTAAACGCTGACGTTTATTGCAACTGGCCCTTTTGAGGGCAACCATAATGCTCACGTGGCCATGAGTGGCCTCACTGAAAGTTTTGACACCCCTGCTTTAGAGGAAAACAATTCTCAGTACCCTCAGTTTTCTCAGTATAGAGAAGCCTTACAGCAACTGCACCCAGCCTGGAAAAAGGCTATAATAAGTAAAACATTCACCTTCCAGTGGATCTTTGGTGAGGCCAAGCTGGCTAATTATGTATCTAGGAATATCAGTTTTTATGCCATGGCCCACTTTAGCTTGACCCTCTGCAGCCTCCAAACGCTGGTAAAACTCCTCCGGATCAAACTCCTATTAGAAATAAAAAATAAAGACAGGACAGATGTGTTGAGGACCTGTGATCTTTTCATTTTTTGTTAGCTTAAAAAAAAATAACAATTTTTTTAAATCTACCATATTTGTGCGTGTATAATGGGACACAATTAACCCCAAAAATAATCCAGCTACAGTCTGCCAGTAAAACTTACCAGACACTCCAGCAGCCTGGCAGGCCTGGAAATGACGATGAGAATCTTCTTCACCAGCTTAATGATGATTGTCACCTCCTCGCTCTCTGAACGGTCATACGCCTGATTAGAACAGGACAAAGGAGAAAAGATTATTATTGGAACAAAATCCGATTTGTCACAAACTACAGAGAGGTCCAGCTGAGGGAGCTTGCACTGGCTCACATTTTCGAACATTTATTTTATTGTCCTTTATTTGATATCAGTTGTTTGTTGAGTTGTTTCAGTAATTGAATGCACCAAACTAACAACTAGTCTGTGTCAAACAGCAAGTTCAACAGAGCCTCAGTACAGAATTACTAGTAAAAACTTAAGGTTAATTAAGGGCCTCAAACTCCTTGAATATGCCAGCAAATTACATTTTATTTTTAAATAAAGTTAACTACTCATTATATTATAAATCTTATGACAGAAACAGAAAGTTACAATTGTTTTGGTCAATAATGGAAATAATGTTATCGCCTGCAATAAGGTGAGATCTCGCAGGATATGTTAAAGACATAAAGTCTAAAAAATGTGTTCCGAGTTTGTCAGGCCGTAGAAATATGTGTTATTATTCACCCAGCCAAATTCGAATGATTAAATATACAGATTAGCATATAAAATTAGGTTTCAACAGTAACAAAAAGGCATCAATTTTCTCCACTCTGCCATGCTGGGGGGCATGTCCACTGGGGGTGGGGGGTGTCCTTTGGGGGCGCTGAAACCACGCCCACTCGCAGAAGCATTCCTGTTTACCTTTCTCAAATATGCAAGGTTACCAAGTTATTGATGTTGTTGTTTTGCTGCTCGATAATTTAAATCGAGTGAGTCGATGTCAGAGAGAAGCTTTTATTTCTATTCACTTTATTAACAGGAGACTTTTCATTGAGAATTCTTCAAACTGCCTACCTACTATCTGGACTACCAAATAATGTGCATTATCTTAATAAAAATAAGACTGCGGCTGAAGGGCTGAATGACAAACAATACCAGAAACAATATGCATTAAGTTCTCAAATGAAAAAGAGTTTCTGCTGGATGGTCAGGGGGGAAAAAACCCACCTCGTGCAGCAGTTTCTCTAGTTTCTCTTGCAGCTCCACAAAGTACCTGGAGGTGACCAGGCCATTCTGGGACTTATCCAGACAGTCTCTGGCAAGCTCCACTAACTGGTGTTGAATAAATCCCAACACTCCATCAGCCAGGGGGAGAGCCGTGTCTGGAGAATACTCAGAAATAATATCAAGCAGCCGCCCCTCCATCTGGGCTGTTGCCTGGGTAACAAAATCGAAAGAAGAACCGATCGTTTCTATGAATTGTGTTGATTACAGACAACATTCATGTCTTCTAACACCATCTCCAGATGTGTTTTACTGCTTTGCTCCGTGAGGTGGAACAATAATGAACAGCAACGTCACCTTAGGAAAGCGTTCTTTGTAGACATGATTCATCATCACGATCTCATTGTCAAACGAGCCACACGTTCGCCCAGGGCTGGACAAAAAGAGACGAGCAGATAAAACAAATTATTTTATTCTTTACTTCTGGGTAACAAAGCAGTTGCACAAGTAGCTTGGTTTTATTTGAGGCCACAACAAAATGCTGACCTCCTGCACTGTTTTGGGGTATGTACAGTATACTCTACACAATAATTGTGGTAATTTGAAAAAGAAAAACTTTGTGTCCGGTGATTTTTATTGAAATGAACTATTTACACTGAAAGTTTGGCATTTTCTACTTTTTTCCTTTAACCTCCTAAAAAAACGTAACTTGTGCATTGCATGTTTTTTTGTCTACATAAATGGATGCCAGGTGCTAGGAGGTTAGTGATATTCCTAAGAATTGAAAGACACGGCTTCGTGTGTGTTCGTATTTGTTTGTCGGTCACAGAAAAACAACAACCAGAATGTAATGCTGGAACACCCTCCACAGTCCTCCTTTAAATGTTTTGACTAAAACGTTACAATCGCTAGATCTATTTTCAGTAATTGTGTCAAGACTGCTCAGTGATTATAACCCACAAATTGCAGAGAGACCTTTTACAGAGACACACAAAAAAATAATACATCTCACCATAATTAACTGTCTGATTCGCATGTGTAAGTTTAGGAGCAGCTGTGAGGTGACAAAAATTCTAATTGGATTAGTCAGATGTAAATTGGTAGGTTGGTAGTTCAATTCCTGTGCCACGGTGTTGGTTTGTGTGTACAATTCCTTGGGAAATCAAAACAAGAACGAACCAAGCAAAACAAACTGCAGTGTAAATGAATGTGCTGGATGACTTAGCTGAAATTTTATGACGCTAAAACTGAGTTGTTAAAGCTAAAAGTAGCAAAGCAAATGCTACACCAGACATTAACTAAACAGACGCGAAAACAAGGAAAAATCAGCAAAATAGTAGCTAAAATTAGAGTAGAAAAACCAACTAAATCAGCTGGTGATCAAATTATTACTTCCTGCACTATATTCTTTACGTGGTGAGTAGCGTTCTCCTAGTGTGTGTAAGAAACCACTACTCAAATAACGGAACGATTAGTACCTGAGACTACGTGAGCGGACCCTGACAGGGTGAGCGGCGTGTGCTCCTTCGTCATCTGCCACGCTCTCAGTGTTCCGGAAATGTCTGAAGAGGAGATGAAGATCATCTTGAGTGGGCTGAGAGGGCAACTGATGCAACATCTCATGGGAAGAAGATGACTGAAGAAAAGAAAAACAACGATTTGTTAAAAGACGGTTCACAGCGACAAAAGAAATCCACTTAATTTCTCTCCTATACTTGTATCTGGCCATTTTTGCTTCGTCACTGAATACCAGCTTTAAATCGTCCATGAATAAAGCTACTGAAGTAACCAGACAAGAAAACAAAACAACACTCAAGTAACTTAAAAAAGATCTTACATCGTTTTGCTTAGTAGTGCCTACCACTGATAATATCAATATTTGACAGGTTAAGTTTTCAAAAATTGGAACTTGTGACATTTAGGTTATCAAACAAACAAATAAAATATAAATTGGAAACTTTTGCAGGCAGTGTAAACATAGTAGTCTGTCATTCTATAGCAGTGTAGACCAAAATGTATGAAAATTTTGTTATAAAAGGTTATATATTCAATTCTATTTCAATTTAGTTTATTTAAATAGCGCCAAGTCACAACAATTGTCTCAGGGCACTGTACAAAAAGCGAATCTAAAGAAGCCAGCAGATTGATTTGAATCTTTAATTCTTAGTAATTCCCCATATTTGATTTAATCGTTAGTATTACAGTATGTATGTTTCTAAAATAGGGTTTCACCAGATTTATTTTCCTAATCCATCTTCAGCATAGACATCTTTAGTGTTGGAAACAGGAACAGGAGGAGATGACTACCAAAGACTTAACTTACAGAAACTGATGAACTGGGTGCATTGGTGCAGTATCCAGATGAAGGAACAGATGCCACAGACCACCTCCGCCCATCTGCCCTGCTGAAAAACCAAACAAACAGTCCTGCTGCTTAGTGGTTGCTTGTGGGAAAGATCTGCATCCTGTTAAGGCACTCTACATTTTAAAACTTGATCATTAAGCAAGTTAAACGATTTCTCCGTTTAGCTTTATCTGCAGCGCACACAGCATCCCCAAGTGATGGGAGCTTAGCAACAATCTAAAATACTGTGCAACTTAGTGCTGGGAAAAAAAATTGTATCTTGTTGTTTTTTTTAAGATTCTGGCCGTTTCGTGGTATATCGCAGTATTCTTCTTTTTATCACAGCTCAGGCTGCAGCTGAACATCAGCTCAACTGATGTTATAATGAAACACTGCATATTTATCAGTAGACTACAGTCAGCTGAAGTTCCTCTGTCTGCAACAGAGAAAGCATTTTTTTTTACCTTTTTCTTTTACTGTACCTCTGTCTGTTGCATTTTCCCTCATCTGTCTTTTTTAATTTACGAAACGTTTCGAAAAAAAAATTTAGCTGTCTGACAAATAGTTAAATTGTTATTTGTCCTTTTTTAGGTTATTTAGTCAACTCGCATCTTTTTCAGAGGAAAAAAAAATGTAGTAAATTTTAACTTGCCTGTATAATAAATTGAATTTTTGTTTTACTGAATTTCCAGTTGATGTTCCTGGAAAATCGTTTCTATTATAGTGATGCGGCTATACTTGAGTGCAAGTTAATAATAAAAGCATTGATTTACCTGCGGGCAAACTGGAAGTTAGCGGAGGTGCTGGCAGAGACATTCCTGGGGCTTTCTGAAGGGCTGCTGCCAGCTGAGGGAGAAAAAAAACACCCTGGCATGAAAAAATCTGCTGATTAATATGCAAAGAAGCTGCCGAGGCTAGCTACTTGTTGTCATAATCATGACGATATGGGCAAATGTGACATGCAAGTATCTTTCCTCAACACTTCATTGTGAAACAAAACTTATCAAAACGCAGTGATGTGTCTGCTTTAATGATTCAGTGCTGTCCTAATAATATTATATTCAATTTACTAATGTCAGAGCAGGAAAAATGTTTTTTTTCCAATACTTGATCCAGAATCTTCTGGGTCACACAGAAGGAGTTCAACAGCTGTTCATGCCACATAGTGAAAGATGACAACGTATTTTATGAAGGAGACGTTAGGTCATGGTCTCTGGATCCAATAACCAGAGGAAAACTCAGGACTGTGATTTCCAACCCTGCAGAGTGGCCTTAGCAGATACAACCTCTAATCTCTATTCAGAAGAGTGCATGACCATGAAGAGTTTGCGTACTCTACAGAAACCTCAAGCTACTAGGTCTCTGTTAAAGGACCCAAACTTAAAGTATGACTGCTCCCGTGAAAAAAAGTAAACAGTTCTGTTTTTATTTTACGAAAACAATTCAACTCAAGTGCACAAAACCACATCAGATGCAACCATTCAGTCATTTATTTAACAAAAACCAAACAGGAAAGCGGTGTGTGGAAAATGCACTATTTTACCAAAAGTATTCAGTCATCGATCTAAATCATTAAATTCACGTGTTACAACATTTCCATGGGCACAGATGTATAAAATCTGGTACCTAGGCATGCAGACTGTTTCTACAAACATTTGAGAAAGAATGGATCATTCTCAAGAGCTGAATGAATTTCAGCATGGTACCGTGAGAGGACGCCACCTGTGCAATTGGTTAAGTCATGAAGTTTCCTAGCTACTAAATATTCCACATTCACTATTAGTGGAGTTATAACAAAATGCACACAATTGATAACTGTGACGGAGTTGGTAGGTAGGCTGTGTAAAATCAGAGTAGTCTCAGCGAATGCTGAGGCGCGCAGCACACAGAGGTCACAGTGAGGTCAACTGGGGGTGGGGGGTTAGCGAAAGGGTAATTGTCCAACCCTAAATTACACGTGGCTCACTATCATATCATGCCACCAGACCACTTCAGGACAAGTTTATTAATTTGAGATAAATAACTTTCGGCAAACAAGGTTTAAGACAGCTTTCGTTCATCAACAACTCTTCACTTTTCCATTTCACCATTTAATTCTGCAGATTATAAGTAAACATCTAAAATTTAAAAAAAAATAACACAGAGGTGCACATAACACCAAGTCAATGCACGAGTACCTGTAACAAGTGGGAGAGGTGAAAGTGGTCGGGACAGAGTGGGAGATGGGGATCCAACCGCCAAACTCCTCCTCTTGTTGTTCCGGGAACTGTGAGGAGGAAAACAAAAGAGAAAAAACAATTTGATGCTTGTACCGAGGTAACCAATCAGAAGCATGATGTTGCTCACAAATCTGTTATCAGTGCAGTTAAATATAAACTATGAACGTAAATGGGTGATTGTGATAAGGAAAGAAGTGATATCTCTTAGAGCACAGACCTGCATAACAACATTAAAAACATTATTACTTGCCTTTAGTTGATGGGGCATGACAACATTTAATGCAACACTGTGTATGCATTCACTGCATTTTCAGTGTATTTATTTAGGATTTTTTTTTTTTTAAGACAACACAAAAGATACAACTTCACTCATTAACGTAAGTCATGGGAATTTCTTTGGGCACAACCATAACAAGATTATGAACCAGCAAAACACAAGACCATTTCGAACACACACAAGAACTGTGTGACAGGAAGGAAAAAAAAGAAGCTGAACTAATTTATAATTAACTCGCGTTGACATTTAGCGTTTCCATTGAAGGAATTAAACCTTCATAGTAAAATGCAAATCTACAACCCCCAGGTAACAGCAGCAAACGGATCGATCAGCACTTGGTCTTGGTGTTGCTTTATGCGACAGCTGGCAACAGACACAATGCAGCCTGTATGTTGCCCCCCCGCCCAAACACACACACACACACACACACACACACACACACACACACACACACACACACACACACACACACACACACACACAAAGGCCACGTTTGTTCGTCAGAAACAAAATCAAGGGCGGATCTAGACGACACATGCAATACAGCACATAAGGCTAAATGTCCTCACAAAAATAGAAAAAACTCGCATGAACAAATGCTATGCATGCTGCGTTCAAGTGCTGAACCAAAATAATTCAACATAAATATTCAGATTATTCAGCAAACTGCTTTTAGATTTACTCCGTCATGATGCACAGACAAATAATGACTTATCATGCAGACGTTTAGCGCTAGTTTGATAAAGACCACCGCGCTATAATTTAAGCTAGTCTGTGCTAGGCTAGTATAAACAAGCTTTTCGGTTACCCTTTCGATCTTTTCATCATGGCTCCAGGCACAAAACCAGTTTTGTAGCTCGGCAAAACGGTCCAGTAGTAGCTTTGATCAGACATGTTGGCGGTGATCGACAATACCAATCGAGTTATAAGAATCAGAGTCCTCTTAATGTGGAGGCATCGTGTTGAACAGTCTCCCCTGGGTGGAACTGTGTTTATTGGCGGTGGTTAGGCCAGACTACGCCGAAACTCCATTCAGCTTCGGGACAAACTGACACCAGACCCGCGGCGGGGCAGCCCGGTGGTGTAGAGGCTGGAACAGCCATGTCATATTTGAACTGTTTTCTTCTTATCAGCTGAAAATCCGCAACACCCCGTCTTCCGAGAAATTAACCATCCTTGACCAGTACCTTCGACCAGCCATAAAGAGATAGAAACTTTCCAGGATACACTTGGCGCTGTTCGCCGCAACGCGCAGTCGCAAAGCACGCGATACAGATTGGCTACTGATGCTTTCAAGCGCGGTTGGAAATACTTAAATAGATACCTTTTCTAAATAATTATCCCGGCCAAACAACACTGTGTAATTCTGTGGTTTAAGTGACACTCATCCTTTACATTTAAATAGCTAAAATTAATAGAATATGCAACGTATATAAATTATATTCATTTGAAATTTGTATGTTCTTGGAAGCTCCGATAGCATTGAATGTAGCATTTAAAGTTTAGATCTTAAGATTTTAAAAACGGACTGCAAACAACGGTCTTTAGAGTTCAAATTACGTTCTAACGAACCAAAATTGTAAGGATTACAGTACAGATTCTCAAAATTAGGTTATATTAAACAATATCTTGGTGCTTGTTGACGTAAAGCAGCAGAGACACATTACACAGTTTGTCCTATAGTTCCATCCATCCATCACCTTAACCCACTACTTCCTGTCAGGGTCACAGGGGTCACTGGGCAATCCCTCCCATTCGGACTGAATGGCAGGTTTTGGTCAGAGTGTTTACAGTATTGCAGCCAGACATTTATAAAGAGAAGAACCCCCTCAATTGACCACTGGGGTGCATGACATATGGCCACAATCTTGGAGAGGTCCATCCTACTGGGCTAAACAAGCAGAAGATATCTCAGCACTTTTTAGAAGATGATAATATTATTGTTTGTATTTTATGAATAGAATATTACTGTAACACATATGTAAATCATATAAAGTCTCAGTTTTCCCCCAACACTGATTTAGAGAAACTAAAACAACTGTAGACCAAACTCTCTGAGGGATGCTTCCAGTACCTTGTTGAATCTATGTCACAAAGGATTAAGGCAGTTCTGAAGACAAAAGTGGCTCCAACCCTGTACTAGCGCCGCATGCCTAATAAAGTGGCCGGTGAGTGTAAGTACTGGCTTCAGCATGCACAAAAAGCAACCCAGTGATAAGAACCCGCATGGACCTGTTTGAGAGATAAAGTGGGGTAGAAAAGGGTGACAGAAATTGACGGAGCACACAAATTGTCAAAACATAAGTACTTACATATTTCCCCTTCGAGGAAGACTCAGTTCTTTCTAGAATAAAAGAAAGGGGGAAAGATTAAATCAACATCATCAAATAGACCCCTTTTTCTGCCAACGTCACAGTTAGGTTAGGGCATTAGCTTGATGCAAAACAAACCAACACTGCAGGCGGACAATATCAGCACAAGGTCAGCTACAAAATACCATCTCGTTGTGTTGTTGGTTGCCAGAATCGACGGACCACAGGCAATTTTACATTTTTTAAACTGAGAAATTGCACAGGCACTAAGCAATATAAGGATTTATTTTTTGGCCTGCATGTCTTTAAACTGGGGAAAAGTCTCACGGAGCAAAATAAAAAAGTTTTTGCATTTTAGCATTTTTTTCCTTCTAGCCAAATTTATTCTAACTGTAATTAGAATAAATTATTCGGATTATTCTACTTGGAATTAATTAGACAATAGAAAATATGTTGTCTTCTTAGTACAAGGTACTGATAAGGATTGCTGTTTAGCATAAAAAAAATTAATATGGCATAAAGAACAGCAAAAATGTGTAAGTAATGGGTGGGAAGTGTGAATGTGACTGAGTGTCTGTTTTTGTCTATTTGTCAGGTTGGGTTTTGTCATTTGATAAATGGTTTACGAGATATTTTTTTAACAGACCAAACCCAAATAGATCCACCAGGGTAAAAACGTTATTGTCCGAATTAGCCTTTTGGAAGCCAGCGAGAAGATATTTCTCTTTAAAAACAACGTTGCACTTAGCTAAACTATGAATTTCTGTGTCATTGTATTAACAGTCGTGTGCAAACAGACTTTGTGTTATCTTGGAGAGGTAAAAAACCTAAATAATAAACATTACTTTGGGGGGGGGGGGGGGGGGGGGGGGGTTTTACAGTTTTTATCAGTGTCATTTAAACCCACCATCACTTTCCACTGATGATAAAAGCAGCTTTCACATTCTTTATCAACGTTATTGTAAAGAAAACAGAGTTATCATCCTAAATTATTGTAATAAAACTAGAGCTCTGAAAATAAAAACTGAAACTGTCGCAGCCTTAGACATTTTGACGTCCATCACCAGGGCAACCAGATCTTTCAAAGCAACAAAGAAAGCTTTAAAATAAGCAGTCAGGTGGACATTCATCACATTCATCTTGTGCTCATTATGGACCGATTCGTCCTCACGAACTCGGAGCAGATGATTCGTTCGCGTGAAACCAATCTTTGTGGACCAACAAAGTAATTCATTGACATTTTCGAAGCAAAGGCGGATCAACACCTTGATGGTCTCGTCGTGTTTGTTTACCTGCAGCCCGCGGCGCCTCAGGATATTCGGTTCATCCATGACTGAAAAGACACGTATCCTCAAAGAAGAACCGAACCGCTCGGACATTCGGTCAGCCCATGCTGTCCTCCGTTTTCTCTGCGGAAACACCGACCCTCCGTCTTACACAGCAGGAGTTACGAGCACTCCTGCCTCCATTCCCCCTCCCCCCTTCTCATCTACACCCCCGGAGGCGAGTAGGAGCAACACCGCCACGACAGAGTTCGAGTGCGTGTATGGCAAGCCGTTTGTGTATTTATTCAATTTACTTCTATTTTTTTCCCTCACGACTGCACAGAATGAAGCAGTTGTAAAAACGGAACAAACACGTGATGTTTACAGAGGAAGAAGGGTTTTTCCACACAGTTTAAACAATATGTGTGTTGTACATATCTATCTGTGTGTAACAGGTAGTACCCCTGAGTGTGTTATTGCTTAAAGGCCGTATAAAGTGAATTCTTCAATTTTCTTCTAACTGAGCCACCATGCTGCCCTAATCATACATATTAGCTTTCATTATGCGAAAGGTGAGGTACTCCCTTAACAAGCTGCAAGCCCACACTGGGCTATGCTTTAATTAGTAGGGCAAACTCGCCACTAACTAGCAAAAAAGTGTGTGTGGGTGAGTATTTCATGAGCTACTGCATTGAAGTGTTTAACTAATGTGACCAAATGTGCAACATAGTTGCAAACTAGCTGGGGGGAAAAATACTGCTTGATGTAAAGAATACAGAATAAATACAAAGAAGGCTTGCCATACTCTGACAGGGAGGTCAGCAACCTAATCAGATCAGTGCAGTGAGGACACATCCTTATTAATGTTCTGTCATTGTCAAGTCGGATGAATTCACTGATGCAGTTTGCTTAAAAATATGGTTTAAATAAAACACAGGTGTAATTGTCCATTCATTAGCTACTTCTAGTCAAAATAAATCAATACAAATAAGTAAGATAGATAAATGCACCCTGAAACCATAACTAACTCATTAAGTATAACTGATTCTGAGCTAAAGTAAACAGGCTGATTTTTATAACACCTGTGTCAGACCTGCCTGGATTGCATTTAGGCTCCATCCGAAACATGTAATGCATCTGAAAAAGGCTAATAGACATGAAGAATCAATCACAGCACGACATGTTGGAATATCATAATGGTATTGACAAGATTTGACCTGAACAGCTCCACCTCCACCATTTTTCAACAATAGAGCATCCATGTCTAACACCGTGGAATGGAAACGGGTAATGTGCATTTTTAAAGGAATGCTAGATCTTTAATGAAGCTTTCATTTTTTGTACAATACTGTAATGATATACATTTTACGTCAGTAATATAACTTACAAAATTATATAATGGAGCGCTTTCATAGGTTTCATTACCACTGATGTACGACAATGAAATTATGTTGCCGTCATACTTGTCTTTGAACACAAGGTGGCTGCATGTCCCTTGGTTTAACGTAATTATATATCAAATTGAATTTACAAAATGTCAAATACCAGTATGTAGATGTATGCATCTGAAATATCAGTGACAGGACGCAGAACAATTGTGCTTTGAAGGCAAGCTTAAGAGTGGTGATAAAGTCTACGCGTGTCACCCGGTGGTACCGTGAGGTGCATTTCCATAAACAACAATGGTTGTTTTCTTGTTCTATGACGTCACAGGCGTACTCATGTCAGTCACAGTGGCCATGAGCTTTTCCTTGTTCCTTTGTGGAGTAAAAAATAAAAGTAAAAACTTCAATGAACCATTTCATCTCAGCAGAGCAGCTTGAGGGAGAACTGTATGTACTGTATTGTTGGCAAATGCATTATGTTGTACAATCTTTTTTTTTTTTATTAGAATGTTGAGTAAAATGTAGTACATAAAACTAAAAGCTGAGATTTGTTATTTCACAATGTCATCAAATTATCTCAGGAATCTGTGGAAATATTTGTGCTTCATGTTCATCTTTACGTCTCATTTGTCTTCTATGGAGTGAAATTCGTTCCAGTTTTATTGCTAGCGGGCGGCACGGTGGATCGGTGGTAGAGCTGTTGCCTCCCAGTAAGAAGGTTGCCGGATCAAATCCCAGCCAGATGGTTATTTGCAGTGGCGGGCCGTGCATTTAACATCTATGCCTTCAGTAGTGCTCCGTCTAAATCAAGCCAACCCTCAATAACTATTTTATGGCTATAAAATTTCTACTGCAGGT
>JAVKLF010000064.1:17953758-18007121 GCA_034783495.1 Millerichthys robustus | reverse complement strand
GGAGATATATCCTGGCCAAATGAATAAAACATTACAGCGCAGCATGTGCACTAAAACATATGTTAAAAGAATCTGTCCAAAACACGATCTATCAGCTCTAGCATGGCTAATATAATAAACGAGGCACTACGGAGCGGTGCACAACCATTTTTTTTTTTTTTTTAGAAATGTATGACAAGTGCCGCCTCTCATTAGGAAGGTAACACAGCGGTTACCGCTGAGTTATAAAATGTTGTAATTACCTGCAAAACTCCTCAACGGGTGCGTTTTGGATCAAGCAGGAACCACGTGTCAGCTTAACCAATGAACAGCGTCAGAGAGCACGTAGGCTGCTACGGCGTCGGGCTGCCTTCAGGGACAGTCGGCAATTACAGTTTTCCTGGCAAATCTTTGCCGATCTCATAAGTATTGTATTTTAAAATTAACATTTCCAGTGGGGTGGCAGTAGGGGTAGCAAGGGCTCTGTTGGGGGTGGCAAATGCCAACACTGCCACCCCTCTGGCTCCGCCACTGCTTCAGAGAGGCGGGTTTTTGAGAGCATTTTAGAAAAGGCTGAATTGCTAAAAAAATAAAAATAGGAAAATTGTTCCTCCAGTCTTTAAAAACCACATTTTAAATAGTTGAACTAATTCAGAATAATGTTTCTCAACGGAAAATTGGGAAGACTTGCAATTTCTAATCATTTACATGATATCAAACTAGGCTATATTAAAATGTAGAGAAAATGTCTCAAGTTATTTAACTTGGAGTTGTGCTTTTATGTTTATTTAAACATAAATGAAGATTTTGCCTCTCTGTGACGCTGGACTTTGTAATCGGATGGGGAAATATTGTATGAGATAAAATCTCACAGACAACACAAGGCTAAAATAAACACAACACAGAGACAGCACCCAAATGAAACGAGCAAATAAATAGGCTACATGAACTTTAATGTATCATCAAACCTTATAGTAAGTAGGTTAATTGTGATTTTTCAAAACCTTAAATCAAGGTCACACAGACAAGAGCAAACTGTTTTACTAAAGTCACCGTGTAAAAAGGTGAGTGACACTTGGTGACCTTGAACAAATGATTAAACAGATAAACGAGTGATGAAATGAAAGGGCAGGTCCAAACACTAACCAGTGCCTGATAAGCTTTCCACTCTGCTCAGATGTCAACCTTTTATTTTTGGTTTAGTCTTTACATAATACACCAGAACTGAAACAAAAGCTGAACAGACGAACATACTGGCGGCTACGGTCCAGTTGGCGACAGTCCTGTGGATTTAAACTTCTGAAATAGAACTGTAGACACAGGAGCATTATAACATATAACATTATAATTTTATTTCTGATCTCAACGCTCTCCTTGGCTTCCTGTGGTTAAATTGTTTTTTAATTGTTTTAGAGGTACCATATTTTTGTCCTGTTTCAACAGTTTGTCTTTTAAAATGTTTCTGTTGAACGATCGAAACACTTGAAAATGAACATTACAATATTTGTCCTAATTTTTTTGCTTTTGATTTATATACAGTTTGTTTTTCTAAACCAGATAAGGTTTGTTTTATGTCTCAGTGTTTAGTTCTTGTGTAAAAGCTGATTCAGTATTTACACCACCGTTTCTGTGTTTTTATTTGTTTGAACATTTTTTGCAATTTAACTACTTCCATGTACTATGTGAGCTTGTAGCCACTGACGCGTCCAAACGTTCGTTCAAGCTCGTTTCCTTTGCTACTTTTAGTTTTTAGCTACTTTTTTGGGTTATTGATTTTAGCTATTATTTTGTTACTTGTAGCTAACCTTTTGACACTTTTTATCTAAACATTTTATACTTTACTATTTTGCTAGTTAAATTTTCACCTAACCTTTTGGTACTTTTAACCACTACTTTTAGCTATTACTGCTATTAACTAGCATTTGTCTACTTTTGACTTTTAGTTAGTCTTTTAGCTTTTAGCTGACCATTTGCTTCTTTTAGCTATAGTGTTTTATTACTTTTGAATTTTTGTTAGCCTTTTGCTGCTTGGTTTTGCGCTAGTATTTTGCTTCTTTTAGCTTTATTAACTCAGTTTCAACATATTCCATAAACGTCATTCAGCACTCAATTCACGCCGTATTTTCATAAAAAAATTCAGTATCTCTAGTTTTGTTTTGTAAAAATAAATTATCTTTGTTGTCTTTATGAACTTCTATATGCATATAAGGGTACATTCTGCTAAAAGGTTTCCAAAATTTTAATACATTTTGATATTCACTTATTCTAACTTGACTTTTGATTGCTTCAACAAGTCCCATGAATTTGCACATTCGTTTCAAACCCTTTGCTAGCCATAAAAAGAAAACAAGAAATATGTTTTACAGTTCTGCATAAAGTTAGATCATTTAGAGAACCAATACAAAGGAAAGATCAAATGTCTCTTTAAGGTCAAAACAAAAAATAGTCACCAGTAAATTTCCATTTACTGAAGGAACAGAAGAAAACTGTAACTTATTATCTTGAACTGCTTTAATTCAAACATTCTTTTATTTTTCCACAGACTTAAAAGGTAACAAAACATGATCAGCACTATCTAACTTTTATTAAACTTCAATAAAAAGCATCAATAATACATATTTTCTGAGAGTTTATAGCTGCTCTTTTTGTTTTCAGTCTGTAGCAGAAATTTCACATAGATGAAATGAAACACCTAGCATTCCTTGAAGAAATGCAAATTGCCCATCTCCTTTGACGTCAAAGTTTTAGACTAACATCAGTTGTAGATGTCCACGTAATAATAACGTTCTGAAAGTTTCATTCATATCTGTTCAGTGATTCGTGACATATTTTGCTAAAGTCACAAACAGATTAAAACATGCACAGACTAAATCGTTATTGCACTACCTTTCCTTTCAGGCGATGAATACATTTGTTTTAAATAAACTGATCGACACTGCTCCTTTGTTCGAGAAAATATGAAGAAGAAAAAAATATTCGGGTTTGAACAAAACTTTTATGCTTTTAGGAATGGGGCACAATATACAGGTCCTCGTCCTGAGGGTCCGGAAGCATGGCGTCAAAGGCCGGATCGTTGCTGTATATTCCCTCATCTATCGGATCACACTGTAAGTACAAATCCTCTTCAGGTGGATCAGGTGACCTTTGGGAAAAATACAACAGGTTGCAGTCAGAAAAGCCCCGTTATTTTTAAACACTTCAAACTATTGATCAACTGACATTAAATCATTTGAAAAAAACACAGAAACAGGTCATGTCAGACGGTTGTTGCGCCATGATTGTGCAAAATGGGGAAATCTATGTCACACACACGCAGCATTTTTGTGTCTGCTTCCGTTCTGATCATCTGAGTTTATTTAAGCCAGACGCATTTCTTATCTGACACACTGGTTTACGGAAATGTTGCAAAAATAAAATGCTCGGCGTTTCTCGAGGGAACGCACGTTGCCTCCTTTCACAAAATTTCAAACAAAGATGAGCTTATGTTGGAAAATTTTAGTTGTATTTGCGGTTGCAGGTGTTTGTCCGACGATTGCTTTCTGAAAGTTTGATTCAAAACCTATTCGGTGATTCGGGAGTTGTTATGCTAACATACTAACAGGGTTAACTCTAACAGATAACATTATAGTTTTATTAAAGATCTTGAACGACGAGTCGCATTTATAGTACGTGTTGGGAAAGATTAGCAGCTAAAACCATATCGATTTTTTGTACAACATATTTAAAACAGCCGTTATTTTTGGCAGTCATCTTGAATCAGATTAGATCCAAACAATGAGTTGTAGAGGTACAAATAAGGAAGTATATTAAGAAACGTTCCCACTGCTTCATGACAGACAGACAGTGATGACTCCAAGAAGGTTTGGTAAAAATTTTAAACAAGGATGTTGTGCAATCTGTTTGCATTCGCCGTATGTGTTGGGGATCACTCTCAACGACTGCCTCACCAAACGTCGGATCAGTATGATGGAGTTTTTGTGTTTGTTGCCTAATAGTGGCAGCCATATTAAATGGAACCGACTTCAAAAGTTAATCAGTTGTAGAGGTACTTCCAATGATTACCATCTGAGAGTTTCATTCAAATCTGTCCGGTGGTTCGTAAAATATTTTGCTAAAAAACAGACAAACGTGCACACGTACAAACACAAAATGCCTTTGATGATATAAAGTAGCCTATACGAGCCACTGCAGCTTACCTTCTCTGCTTCGAAGCCGGTCTTTTGTAGCCTGTTTGGATTGACAGGTTCTCATATACTGGTGTGTGTTCCTCTGTCTGTCCTCCTGTCTGTCCCCCTGTCTGTCCTCCTGCATGCTCTCTGATCATACTGGTGTAGTGATGATCCTCAGCTTGTGAAGGATCAGCACAGACCTCCTGTTTTTGACTTCCTCTCTGTCCAAACCCAACCAGCTTTTTATTGTGGTACTTGTACACGATCACACCAGCTCCGATCAGCAGAGTTAGAAAGAAGAGCGAAAGCCCAAGAGCCAGTCCGGCAGGGGAGCCGGGCGGAGAACAAGTGTCGGTGCCATTTACCTGCACACATGTGCTGTTCACGATCATCCTCTGTAATTAGGGAAAACAAAATTAGATCAGGAAACTGGTGCTGCTCGTGAACCAAGAAAAGGGCGTTGTACTGTAAGAGCTGGCAGATGTAAATTATTAACCCTCGTGTGATGTTGCGGGTCAACTTTAAAAATCTAAAAATAAACATGTAAAAAGTATTTTCATCCTGAGGTCGCAGCTCATTCAGACAACATGTGGCTTCCAAACCAGCTAAATATGGCAAAACATTATTAGGTGAAAAATTATATACCTTAAAAAATCGGTTTCGTTTCTAAACATTGGTTTTTCTGTGTAGGTTTTTCCAGTGGACAGAAAAAAATAGGCATTTTCATGAAAAACCTGTAAATTATCCTCATTGATCCTTTATCTGAGAGAGATTGCACTAAATGTTGGTTAGTATTCTAACTAATAACCAGTTACAAGAATGTTTTGGGGAAAATCTTTGGTACTGCACGGTTAAACATTCCTTGGGACAAACTGACCCAGGAACGTTGCTGGTTTTCAGAAACGAACATGGCAGGAGGGTTAAAGATAATTTGGTCATACTTATACAGAAGATTTCTAAGCAAAGAAATGGTATGTGTTCGTGTAAATGCTGAGTCAGCATTCACACAGATTTCCTGTTTATTTTTTATTGATATTTGAAGTTATGATAGCAAAATGTCCTCAAAGTGCAATGTTGCCATCCATCCATTCAAGGCCCAAACCTTTTTTTATCTACAGCCACCTTTTTCAACTCTTTTTTATAGGATTCCAAGGCGTTCCCAGGCCAGACCAGAGACATAGTTTCTCCAGCGGGTTCTGGGTCTTCCCCGGGGTCTCCTCCCAGTCTGATACGTCTGAAGCACCTCCTTAAGGAACCACCTCAACTGGCTCCTCTCAACGTGGAGCAGCAGCTGTTCTGTTCCGAGTCTCTCCTGATAACTGAACTTCTCACGCTACTGAATTGCTACTGCTACCGTTTTACCCGTCTTAGCTTCTATAGCGACTCTTCTTAACAGACAGCTTTACCTGGACATGACGAAGACGTTTATATAAAATGCTGTATTTAAAATATATAAAATGTGTTGTACTAAAAGCCAACATGTCAGTAGTGTAATAGGGTTTTGTCAGTGAAACATATTTCTTGCCTATTAAGCGTTTACACCATTGTTTTCCTGTTTTTATTTATTTATAGCTCTGTTCTGAGTTTCACAACGTTTTTACTGGCATGGAAAATGATTGTATTAAAGTTTCACAAAAACTGTGTTTAAACAAGAAATTAGGATAACAATTTATTTGTTCATAGCATATTGTTATCTTGTAATAGCCTTTGTTGCTAATATGGCATAAACTAATTTTCTTACGAAATTTTTATTAGCTACTGTTTTTCTAGTCTTGGCTTTAAGCCACAGCTTTAGAAAATGTTGTATTTTAACAACTGTTTTTGTTAATTTTTGTCTTTAAAATTACTATTTTGCTGGATAGCCTATAAGTTTATCAATTACATTTCTGCTTTTTCAGCATATTTCATTTCAGAGAATTCAGCATTTAATTTAATTTGCCATTTTTACAATTTATTTTCTGTAGTTTTCATTTATCATAGTTTTTTTTTAAAGAGTACAAATTTTTCCCAAGAGGTTGTACTAAAACAGATATTTTCCTGGCCAATTCTAACAAATTTCTGATAGAGTTTAAGTCATTAAATACTTTGACCTTACCAGGCAAGATGTCAGTGTTGCAGCTCAGTGTCTGTGTGGGGAGTGACACCGAACAGCTCCATGCAGCTATTACAAAAAAAAAAAAAAAAGAACATCAAACTTGCAACAGCCAAGTTCCTTTTTACTGAAAACATGAAAGTGGACAAAAACCATAAGATTTCCTGTAACAGCTTGAGCTGAAAATAAACAGTTGCTGACAGGTGGCGATCTTCCCTTTTTCTTCCTTTTTTTAATAAGCTTTGTAGCAGAATCTCAGCTGGAAAAGCCCTTTTGACTCCGTTTTTGGTGAACATTAACACTGTGGGTAAATTAAATTATTAATTTATTGAACTTTCATGTGTCCCATCGGTACACTCATCTTCCAATTTGTTCAACCGTACTGTAAATACACACATAAAACATTTATACAGAGACTTTGGGGTTTTTTAGTCACAGAGACAAAAACAGGAGTCATGTAGAATACTACATTTACTCTTCATTCCTTTAAAACCACATAGTAATTTATATTTTAACAAATGTATTGGTGATAAACCAAATTTAGTCTTTAAGTTTTAGTGTTTTTGTTTATTTAAGCAAGTTGACTTGCTGCGAGAGAGCTTAACTTTTGAATGGCGCAGACTTTTTGCTCTTATTCCTATATACTATGTGTATTTCAAATAAGAATTAATACTGGGCCCCTTGTTGAAAGAAAGGGGGATAGAAGATGTGGTGAAACTGTAACCTCATAATAAAACTTCAAAAACGGGTGAAGTGTCTGTATTGTTGCTAGCAAGGTGTACCTAATCTGTTGTCGGATTTATGACCAAATTATCCACAAATGCTGTACTAGCTGTTATTGTCAATACTGTTTACACTTAATGACATGATAAAATGTTCCACATTCTAGAACTAAAAATAGCAAAGAAGATTTTATGAGAATCTTTGTCTCCCCCTGCAGTTCTGAGCAGAAACACAATTAAGAGCCAGGCATTTCTAACCCATAAATTGGACATATTTCAATTTTAAAATTTTATTAGTTTTTTCTTTACTAGAGTAAAGAAAAAAGTTCAAAGCAGGGCACTAAAGAAATAAAGTGATACATTTAAATAGGCAAAAGAAGAAACAATATTATCAAACAAAATTTGAGCCGTGCAATAAAAAAAAGATATGGAGAATAATAAATTAAATATTGGTTAAGTCAGATTGATAAAAATAACATTTAGTAGGTGTGGTGTTTTATTGATTTCAGTTTACAGTTACTCACGTTATATTTTAGCTCAGTAGGATTTTTGTGTAAGGTAAGACTGGTTAGTCGACTTAGTAGACCTTAAAACTGGCAGCTTTTTGTCCTGAGACCTGATGATGTCCTAAAATGTACAGCTTACTGAAGGTTCCATTAAATGGGGTACCGTTAAGTGGTTTATGCTGGATTTTGCTCACAGATTGACATGATTAGCTGCAAATATGTAGGTCTAGTTAAAAACCAAAATGTAAAGAGCAACCTAATGGTGCTCATATGGGTTGGGGATTTGTTTTTGCAACTACCACACCAAATCTTAGCTCAATTACTCCAAATGTGATTAAATCATAGTTGTTTTTTTTGTTTTGTTTTTTAAAAAGGTTATTTGATTTTGGAGGCCATTTTTGAACCTTGATGACTCCAAAGAATAATAGGTTGCAGAAAATGGATAGCTGATCAGACAGTTCACACACCCAGACTTCAACAGACAGCTCACAACAGGTTTTAGAAACCGAAGGACTCCAAACCAGCCACTAGGGAGCACAAGCCGGTGTATCTCTCCTGCATGTCCCACAGCTGGGCAAATGATGAGGGTTGCTTCAGGAAGGGCATGAAACACTTGACAAAACAAACATCAATCAAGATGGGTGAATGGATAGATGAATTATTATTGAAATTGTGTGGTAATGCAAAAAATAAGTTGCAAGTGATCTTATGTAATAGGCTTCCGTTTGTTTATTATGAATGATAAAAAAAAATATCTCATAATTATGACTTAGCTATCTCACTAGTATGATAAGTCATACTAATGATATAGCCAATAAATAATTATGAGATTATATCTCAAAATAATGAGATATCTCATTATTATGAGACAGTATCTCATAAAATAGCTAAATCATAATAATGATATAGCTAAGTCATAATTATGAGATTCAAAATAATGAAATAATATCTCATTATTATGAGAGTATCTCATAAGATAGCTAAGTCATAATAATGAGATTTTTCATCAGAGTGGCGGAAATGGGCATTCATAGTTTATTTATTTACTTTTAAAATAAATTAATTCTGTAAATGAATTTTAAAAATAAATTAATAAATCAAAAATCATGCATAAACACGACTGAGATCGAGGGTAGTAATGTTTCCTTGGTTACGTACCAACGTCATGACGCAGACGCCGTATCCCAGCATGCAGTAGGAGGCCGTTGAGACATCCAGCAGCTGGTAGTTAGAGGATCGCCGAAGCAAGCAGAAACCAAGTCAGCAAGGATATTTCCTACTCCATGCGAGATAACTTGAGTCGTCTACCGTACATGCTACAGAAAATATGCTGTTCGGGTGCCCGGTGTGTTCCCGAATCGACTTCTGAGTCAATATTTTCACCCGGCTTTCGTTTTGGAGGATTCCTCCCTCCATCCCCGGGATCGCAGCGAACAGGCAATGACAACGGTCCCAGCAACCCCGCAGCAGATGAAGGACCGGCTGCTGCAGGCCATTGACAGTCAGAGCAATGTGAGCAATGCTAAAGCTAACGGCAGTTTGTTTATCTTTACTCTGGTGTACTTGAATATAGCAGTTGAATCACCAGCTGTCACTTATTGTTTTATAATATTAAAAAGAAAACACTTGATTGTGTAGTCTGCACCGACGTGTCGAACGCCTCGGTGACAGCACGATACAAGGGAGTTGACAGCTAGCTTAGAAGCTAATTTAGCTAACCCTTAGCTTTGATTAGACAGGAATCTACCGTTACATAGCATGCTACCAGCTAGCCTAGCTTTAACGCCACAACAGGTTTCGTATTTATGAAGGAATACAGTCCACTCATTGTCTCAAGAAATGCATATTTTTAAAAAAGTTTATTATATTTTATTTTCTTAAATAACCAATGTTTTGTTGCGTTTTAATTAATTAGTTTCAAATTATAATAGGTCGAAGCTAGCTATTCTAGCTAGTTAGGCATTAGCTTGAATAGCTAAACCAAAGGTTTAGGAAATAGTCGGATCCTTCCTTCTCAAGTTAAGTTGAAGTGTAGCTGATGTTAAACCAGTTCATACTGGTAGGTAAAACAAATCTGAAGGTATGACGTACGTTACTGCCAATAAGCTAAATTTGCTTAAAGTTTAAACGCTTTTGCAAACAAAATTTGCCCAAGTGCTGTGCTCTGATGTTCCACAAGACCGTGATTAAAAAATATTAGTAATAACTAATGAAAGCTCTGCATCCCATTCAGTTTTTAGAAACTCCAATAATGACAAGTAAAGTCTTGAGTCTGAGAACAAAATTATGTTAGGAAAATACAAAATAGATGGAGTGTGGTTTTTGAGAGCTTTGCATGTTAGGAGTAAGATTTTAAAGTATTCAAAATGTTACATTAAGCCAATGAGAGAAGCTAAAATTAGAGAAATATGAAGCAGAGAAACAAGCTAAATTCCACCCATACCAATAAGTTCAGACTAAATTTGTCCAAATAGAGTTTTCTATCTTTCTTTCCTAATGTAAAAAAAACTTTGTTGAGAATATAAACTGTTGGTATAGTCTTTTTACAGTATAAATGTAGGTATTGTCTAATTGCAGTTATCATTCAGTGAGTATATCTCTCTTTTTTTGTTCATCACAGTTCCCAGGGTTGTCTTAACCAATTACTATTTGCTATAAAATAAAGTTATGCAAATTGTCTACTTGTCTTTATTGCAGATATGCAATATGGTAGTTGTATTGGAAGTAATTGCTTGTCTTGAGAAGTATCCCATTACCAAAGAAGCTCTTGAGGTAAGAATTTACAATTTGAGCACTGTTACTTCATAAAGTACTTGTGGTGATGATTTTTATTTTCTCTGTCACACACATTGTTTTCCAGGAAACTCGACTTGGAAAATTAATTAATGATGTAAGGAAGAAGACCAAGGATGAAGACCTCGCTAAACGTGCCAAGAAACTTTTGAGAAACTGGCAAAAACTAATAGAACCTGTGTCTGCGAGCATTCCTGGATCTACCAATGGCAGTTCTCATCCCTGCAGAACAGAATCATTTCCTCCAGACATTTCTCTATCTGGAAAAGGGATCCCTGAGGTCAAAATCAGAAATGATGTCCATAACACATACTCACCTAAAGCTGAGAAATCAGGCAGCCGTAAGCGTCGGGCAGAGCATAAGGACAGTGGAGTGCATTTACCTGAAAAGATCTCCAAAATGTCAGCCTATGATAACTCTGTTACACCACCACCCACCAATGGAATTGCAGGCAGTCCAGATGGCCTGCCTGACCAAGAGGTTGTCCCATCTCCTGACAGATCTCGAGCGGACCATCTTGAAAATGACAAAGTTAACAGAATCCCAGTCAATGCTGTCAAGCCCCACCCCAGCTCCCCTGGCGTGGCCAAACTACCCAGCACCTCCTCTTTGATTAAAGTTGCTGTGATGCAGCAACAGGCTAAATTGGATGAAGGAGGAGAGAGCTATTATCAAGCCAGAAGTCCCCGCAGTGTTACTTCCAGTCCAAGGAGCCTGAAGCAAGACTCTGTATCCAAGCGTTCTTCTGCATATGCAGCGAAAGGAACACCAATCCCAAGCCCATCTTCCAGAGACTCTCCCCTCTCTTTCACACAGCCTTTGTCGTCTCCAGGCCAAGTGTCATACAGCGAGAAGTTGCCCCATTCTTCTCATAGAGCTACAGTGCACTCTAATTCATCAGAGGTCCCTTCTCATTACCCAACTCCAGATATATCTGCAACACTGGAATCCCCTTCAGTTTCCCCCTCCCTCTTTCTTTCGCAGCAGAACTTGGAAATGCACAGATCAACATTTGAAGGAAGCATTGTTGTGTCTGATGACATAGATGGGGCAGTGGTACCAAACTCTGAGCATAAAAGAAGAAAGTACAGATCTAGAGACTACTCTGTTAACTTAGATGGCCAGAAAATAGAAGACGCGACTAAGCCTGTGCGGTTAAAAGAACGCAGACTAACGTTTGATCCGGTCACAGGTCAGATCAAACCTTTAGTGCATAAAGAACCTTCTCAAGCAGATATAACCCCAATTCCAGATCCTGCAGAATCTAGGCAGAGAACTGAAATCCCTGTACAACAGCCCACTGCCACAACCTCAACCCCAGCTCCAGGCCCGAACCCCTTCCACCAGACTAACTGGAAGGAGCTGTCTAGAAATGAAATCATCCAGTCCTACTTGAACCTTCAGAGCAACTTGCTCACCTCCTCGGGGGTTCAGGCCCCTAGTGCACACTTTTTCATGTCAGAATATATGAAAAGGGAAGAACAAGAGACCAAGGAGTCTAGGAAAACACACGTTTTGCAAAAGGACAACATAATAGGGGATTTACCAGGTGTGAGCCGAGAGGTGACCAACGATGACTTGGACAGGATACACACAGAGAATTGGCCAGGGGTTAATGGCTGTTATGATACCAAGGGCACCTGGTATGATTGGACCGAGTGTATAGTACTGGACCCTCATGGGGATGAAAGCAAATTGAACATCCTGCCATATGTATGCCTAGACTGAGGGGTTCGGAAAGGCTGCTGTTTTTTTTTTTTTCTTGTTTTCTTTTTGTCATTTTTTTTCCCTCCCCACTCCTTTCTCAGTGTCTCAGTTGAGACAAGATACATTGTGATTTTGTTTGTCCGCTGTGAGTTTGGCAGCAACCCAGCCTGCTGATCTCCCTTCCCTATGCCTCTTTCTGTGATAATCTGCTGAGACTTTGGTATTAAAAACATAAATACTGAAAGAAGAGTTTTTGTAATATCGGGCTGTTTTTGTTTTATATTTTAAACTGAAAGCCACAGAAAAATTAGGCAGATGTTGCAGAGTAACACCGCTAGCAGTGAGTGCTTAAAAAGAGACAGCTGAATTATTTCTCCCAATCCAAAATGTCATTTCTTTGTGCATTTTGATGGTCAGTAGTTGTACTCCTGTTTCGGTCACACTGAGTTGATGCTGTGCTCCTTTCACCTTATTATTTGTTGCAACCTGAGTTTAAAATGAGAGGGAAGGCTGGGCTTTAGCTGTCTCATCTAGTCCACAATGTTTGTTCCCAAACAGGTGTTGAAACATGTCCAGAATATAAAATACTCAAACATGTTTGGTAGGTACAAGAGGCTTTATGTGGAAATGTAGAAGTAAATTATAAATTTGTTATCGTGTATGCATCTATTTATTTATGATCGGTTTGTTTATGGGATGTCATATGAAACATCTTTTAAAGAAAAACCAAACATTTTTCTGTTTGCATTGCAGTTTTATTTGCCTAATTCTCAATGCAAGATATTTGTTGCTAATCTTTCTTTTTGACCTAATCTATTGGGGGCTGTGTTAACATTCCAGAGTCCATTCTTCACCATCTTTCACTCTTGTGTGTTTTTAATATACTGGTCATCTCAACTTATAGTCAACTTGTCTTTGAATGGTTACATAAATTTGATGCGAATTTATTTTTTAGTTCAGTAGGGAAACAAATCTTATCCAGTAGCTTGTCAAATCAAGTGGTTCTGGTTGTTTGCATTGGATTTGGACAAAAATGTTCAAATGCTCATTGCATTTCTGCTTCCTAAAGTTAGTATTTCACTGGGCTGCAACTGTTGATGACTTCAAATTGGGAAAAAATAACAGCCTCGTTGATTTCTGACCGTGACTACATGACTTGTGTTTGAAAACCGCAGCTACTTTTTCATGTGCTCTGCTTGTAAAACGGTGTTTTTGGCCATGCTGTTCACTTCCCCACCTCAGCTGATTTTCTTTTTTTTTTTTAAACCCATTTGGGCAACAGCCCCCAAGTTTCTGATTGAATCTGCTGAAGTACACTTCAGATTTAAAGATAGGCAGATTTGGACCAACTCTATAAGTACTTAATAATTATTGTGGTTAGTATTTACATCGGGACGTCAAACTACAAGTCTAGCGATCCTAAGACATTTTGGAGACACCTGCAATGATGTTTTTTTATTTAAGAGAAGGTTTAACGCACACATTTTTGGAACATGTTCAAAACCCTATTGACAGGACTGCATACCTCTGCAACTCAAGTCAGGAAATTAAGAACTCTGCAAATATTTTGAGACAATTTGGAGATGCTCTCACAAATGTAGTTCACCAACTAGACTCCAACAGTCACAGCTCAGTGAGATGTTACCCTGATTTACTCTTTGTATTCAGAAAGGTTTTTTTGTCAAACAGCCTTCTTTGTACACTTCCCCAAGTTGTGCCCGAAGTCCAGAAAGTTCCTTAGTCTTTCCCCCATATGATGAGCAACTGCTTAATTTGATTTTCATTTAAATCTAGTGGTCTCCACCAATTTCCTCACATGACCTAAATCATCACTGGCCTTTTTGCAGCCTCTGTCCATTCATTTTATTTAATCTCTACCAATGTGCCTTGGTTTTAAAAAAAAAAGGTGAATCTGGATTTGCTTCCACATAAAACATGCCTGTCTGTAACTTTATGTGCAAGAATTTCAAATCCTGTGATTGATACAAGCCTGGTTTATGCACCATATTGTTAACATTTTGTAAACTTTGATCTAGGGGAAAGTGAAGCTGCACAACACAGCTGGCAATAAAAAGACAAAATGCTAGTACTGGTTCAATAATCAGTTTCCCTGGAGTTTCCACCGGCTCTTCGTTTGTTCAGGATCTAACATCGTTAAATTGTTTGAAAAAATAAAATGATCTAAATCTTTAGTTTTGTCAGCTGAATTGTGGGTCCTTTAAAGTTTTGCTGTCTCTAATAAATACTAGAGTATCATAATTTCAAAACTGGAATCCACCATTTTTCTTTTTTGTTTTTTTTTAACTACGACAGCTGCGTTCTTCTATTGTGCTGACCCAGTTTGTCCATGAGGTGGTGCACGTTGTTCTCTGCATTAGGTGTGTGTCGGCAACATGAAACCTTCAAAAAACAATTGTGTACATCTACATTTGAATAATTCTTTTAATCAGTACAACTCGAAATGGAAGAAACTAAGCCACAATAAATAGCTATACCCCGTTTAAATTTACAGATGTGCTAAAGTTTGATGTATTCGTAGCTGCTGAGTCATTCACAGCCCATACTCCGACCACTAACACATCTTGTAAGCTCACATGATCATACAGGAGGTTGTGCATAAAGTTGTCCAGGTATGACCAAATAACTCCCATCATTTCTCAACATGAATAAGCCGTATAAAACTGGTCATTTTAAAATCTGTGTATGGAGTACCTGAAAGTCTTAAATGCTCAGTAGCAATAAAAGTATGCATTCTTTAAAGGAATGCCATATTTCATTCCTCAGTTTTAGACGTAACCTTTTGAGAAATGATCAGGTTACAGCCATTTTGGTCTAACCTTGAAAATAATGTTGAGCACAGTTTATTGCAATAACGTGGAATGAGTTGGGTTTAAAACATTATGGGAATGACTCTCGGTGACTACCAGCACTGTTGAGTCCAACACAGTACTGCTAAAGACTTAACCCAAGGGCAACAGAGGAATTAGGCCAAGATGGTGCCCAATAGGTAGCATTTAGAGAAGTAAACAACACCGTTACTACCACATCAAATTTTAGCTCAATCTGTGTAAAAGAAAAAGTATATGCATTTGTGTGTTTGCTAAGTTTGCTTAGTTTTGTCAGCCATGGAATGTTGGTCTCATTCACTGTCACAGTCAGGAATGTTAGTTGTAGTCAAGTCATTTTATTTGCACAGCACATTAAGACCAAAGTGGTGTACAATAATAATTATGTAAAAGCCAAAGGTAAAAACAAGTTCAAAATCAAAATTTAAAATATCACAAAAATAACTGAAGCAGTGAACACTGCATATTTTAAAACAACTAAATCAGTTCACAGTGCGTTCAACGTCAGCAAGTACAAATGTGCTTCTGATGGAGATTTAAAAACAAGAAGGTCAACATTAGAAGACCGTTTGTTCCAAAGTTTGGGAACCGTGACTGAAAAAGCCCAGTCTTTGAGTTTTTTTCCTAGTTTATAAGATGTCCATTCGATAGGTTTTATTTAAATCCCTCTACTGGTTCAAAAGATACTTTACAATACAATAATGACCCAAGTGTGTAAATGTGATTTCTTTATAAGCGCTTCAGGCCGGATGAGACAGGAGTTTGGTGAGTAAGATTGGTGCAGACTCAGCAGCGTCATCGCTCCTGCTGATGCTCGTGGATTGCAGTTCTGACAATGAGAATTCCTCCTCGCCTGAGGCCCGTTCTCAGACTCAGCCTGTCTTGTCCACACCTGAATGATGTCATCATCAGACGTGTAACGTCAGGGGGAAAAGCTGTGGCTTATTCAGAAACAGACTCACGCAACCAAGCGGGACACTCATTCTTGGGTAATTTCATCTGCTGTCCAGGTGTTTTGTGCTTGACAGATGTATTATTTGAGCTATCTAACTTTTAGACGACCTAAACGTTGATTGACTTTTTTTAAAAAAAATCAAAAATGGCTATAGATCAATCTGCATTTATTGAGCCAAAGTTTGGTGTGATACTAACTGAGACGGACCACCAGCATGTTGCACCAAAGCTTAAATTAAAAAGATGTTAACTTTAAGGTTAGCAGACAAACTCGAACCACTGCATGAAACGTTCAGGAGAAAAAAAGAAACCACTGAATGTTCGCAGACAACCAATTCCCTTTTGGAGTCAACCCAATTTAAGATGTCTGCCACAGCCAACTACAAAACAATGACTATGATTGTGTCGATTTTGTAGATACTGAGCTGAAATTTCGTAGGTGAGAGCAATTCACAACACATATTCCAAGAACTTTGTTATCAACATATCTCCTGAACCATTTTGATAAATTAAAATAATTGTTGCATCTGACCATCATTATCCAACACAATAATTAGGTATAACTCAGTACAAGTACCGACCTAAAACATGATGTGTTAGTAGCTGAGAGTCATTCACAACCAATACTCTAGAGTGAAAACTAACTGATTGAAGGAGCTCTGGGTAACAGCATTTCTCATTAATTCAAACATAAATACAAAGCTGGTGTTTGATATTATTTTTAAAAGTAGCTAAACTGCTTAACAATGTTTTAAATTATACAATAACTAGAAAATGTCTGACGTTGGTGGTAAATAAATCAGCCTGTTGTGTTTCAATCCTCTGGTGACCCATTGCTGACTCAGCAGTGTCTGTCACCCCCCAATTTACACACAGCAGTAAAACTTTTACAAATCTTGGCCTGCCTGAGGCTGGATGTGATAAGACCAGCGCCAAAGACATTACGTCACTTCAGCAACTCGCAAATTCCACTTCATTTTTTTTCTCCTTTGGTTTTGACTCTTGTCTCGTCGTTTGCTTCAAGTCTGGTATGCAGGGTGGGTTCGGTGGATCACTCCCACCGTTCAGGAATTTGGGAAGTTTCCTTCCATATAAGGACTTTTCCATATAAATCGCGACCAGAGGACGAGCAGGAGTGGGCGGAGCCAATGATCGATTACCGAAATGGAAATCAAAGAGTACAAAGGACAGCAAGATAGGTAACTTCCTTCATTCATTGTCTAAAAGCAATCTGGCAGTAAATAGGCTACAACACAAAATTTAAAATTTATTTTGTCATTGATATGTAAAAACTCATGCTTGCCCATTCCCGCCACTCTGAAAAAAAGATCTTAAGTATGAGATCGCATGTCAAAATTCTGACATTAACTCCTTGTCCTAATTATGAATTAGCCCCTAATAATAATGAGATTATTAATAATGAGAGATGTTGCTTTCCAGCAAGAAGGTCCCCAGATCGAATCCTGGCCGGAGACATTTCTGTCTTGTTTGTGTCCCTATGATGGACTGGAGACCTGTCCAGGGTGTCCCCCGCCCCTCGCTCTGTGACTGCTGGATATGGGCACCAGTGACCCCCGTGACCCTGAAAGGAAGAAACGTATGATGGATGGATGGAGGAATTTCTTTACAGTGAGCACCTTTTTTCAAACTTCTTCCCTGACATGTTGACAACTATCACTCAGTCATTGAGGAAGATGCCCTCAAAACTTGCAGTATGCATTCTGATAGATGGCATTGAGGCCACTTCAGTCACTTTTAATTTGGATCAGTGGCCACAAACATGAACTAAAAGTGAACAATTATAAAACCCTGACAAATTACCTAGTCCAGATGAAGACTTTTGCCCGTCAATGCCAGGTGATAAGGTCCTAACTCAGCGGTTCTCAAACTTTTTCTGTTGGGCCCACCCTCTGGAGAAAGAAAATTGTCTGTGACCCTCAGTCCTCTCAAGCCCCAAAATAAAATAGTAACTGTGCATCAAACAAATGATTTTTAAAAAAACGTTTATTTGTCTTTAAGGAATACAATTACAAGTTTGAACAAAGAAAATAAAAAATATTGTAAATGAAGGCAAGATTAAGGAAAAAGTAAAAAAAGAGACAAATAAATAAAAGTAAAGTTAATATGTCTGTTTTGCTCTCCTTTAAGCGCAGTGCTGGGGGCTTTCCGTGGGTTTCAAGGTTCTTTATCTTGAAGAGTTTTACAGCATTCTTTTTTTCCCATCTGTTTCAGTGATGAAAAGAAAAGGCACAGTTCTTTGTGGAAGGCAACAAAGTTTGGTCTACATTTAAATAATCTATTTTTGTGTACAAACAACTTCCCTGGAATGACATCAGATTACTGCATCAAGTAAAGGAAATGTTATTATCTAGCAATAGGCTACTATGTAATATAATTTGTTATTCAATTTAAAAAAAAAGAATAATTGAGCCTGGTCCGCTCTACAGTTTGAGAACAACTGTTTTAACTATTGATAATTTGACATAACGTCACTTCAAAAATGATCGGACTTTTATGCGAACTCTCCGTGTGGAACGACACGGACCGTAACGGCAGTGAACTATCTTGACGCCACTAAAAACGCTCTTTTCTGATTGGTGGCTGTAAAAAAGAAAGGAAGTATTTAGTTCTCTGCGGAGTTTCATTGGAAGAGAAAGTCGGAGATAATTACGCGTAGTTGTCTATCCAGAAATTGCTTATATTCTACAGAAACAAAAATCAAAGTGACAACAATGGCTTCCTTCAACAAAGGTCCCGCTTATGGATTATCAGCTGAAGTGAAAAACAAGGTACGTATGTGTCTGTTAATCTATGACAAGTCGGTTTATCGTTTTGAACTTTTCTCAACATTTCAGTTTCTCGCTTTTTCATGAGGCGCGAGCCGAGGAGTCACCTGGACTCCATTTTGACTTGCGTGCCCAGGTTTAAACAGGAGTGGATAGAAAGATAGAAAAGATGGAAAAGTAATCTTTTATCTTCAGAAAGCTGAAACTTTAAAGCAGAAAACTCATAGGGTATTATGTTCTGAATTACTTTTTATTTGTTTGCTCTTGTTTGGGTGAAGAAATCTTTTGAACTCTGGGCGTTGCCCCTCCTAGCTGCGAAGTTTGTCGTGGGAACATTGTTTTCCTCTTTTTCAGCACTTTTTCCTCTTTTCAGCACTTTTTTTCATTTTACGGCCGTATGACCCGCATTATAAGATAATTCACCTATTAGTTTCTGCCATGAATGCCACGCATTCAGCTAGTCGTCTTTCTGTTTTGGTTCTGTTTTTTTTTTTTTGGTGACTTAACTATTTGAGTTCCAATAAAAGTCCCGTCTTGTTTTGTGTATTCTGTGGTCTAGTTAAAGGAAGCAGTGTTTGTTTGTAGGGCTGCCTGTAAATCTCTGGATCTCTTCATTCACCTTCAAATCCATATTTGATACCAGGGATTTGCTGACCACAGGCCCATGAGAACTTTTTTTTCCTTCTGACCAACTTTGAGAAACACTTGAGAAAGCAGACAAAGTTTTTGCCTGTGTTCATGTGACTGCCTGTCAGCAAAATATCTCATGGACTGCTGGACTGATCTTAATGAAACTTTCAGGATTCAGTGGATGTACCTGAAGTGTTAACTTTTGGAGCCAACAATATGGGGGCTGCGTATTGGTAAGATTTTGGTGATACAATACGTATCACAATACAGGAGTCTCGATACGATGTATCGCAATACTGTAAGCAAGGCAGTATATTGCCGTTAATTGTCATTTTTTTCTCCAAAAAAATTGCATTTTAAAAAAAGAGTATTCAGAGCACACCATGCATTACATCAGGGGTCTCAAACTCCAGTCCTCCTCCAGTAGAGCTGGGTGACATGGCCTAAAATCAATATCAATTATAAATTGGTCAGTTTTACCTTGATAACAATAAATGCATGATACCCACCCGGACCACAATACATTTTTGCCATCAGAAAATAAATGCAGTAAAATCTAATGAAATTTTTCATTGATATATTTACTGAACAAAGGCACATATAACATTTCAAGTAAACATAAATGCATAAAAACTCTTGTAACTATTCAAGCATAAACATTTAACACAGCTTGTATGACCGGAACAATGTCTCAGGAGAAAAACATGACCTCCACGTATTGCATTGGGTGGTCACGACCGTTTTCAGACAAACTTTGCATTTTGTGTTCTTTTGCTCAACATCCTCTTTGTGAAACCCAAAATATTTCCAAACGACTGATGAAAAACTTCTTTTCGGAACAAGTACGTCACGTTTAACTTCCACTGGCGTCATTTTGTCTACAGCTGTGATAGCTGCTTCTTTGCCTCCATCAGCCATTTAGTTTTTAGTTTTTTCTTTGCTCCGACTGGATAGGTGGAATACAGCCGGCGTCCTAAAGGGGAATGAGAACACCAGCCGCCAGCACACAGTCAAAACAGCAAAGACGCACCGAATTTACCGATATGGGAAAATTGACGACGGTCATCGTAGTGAATGTCGGTAACCGTAAATTTTCGGTTTATCGCCCAGTCCTACCTCGGGGGGGCCGCAATCCTGCATATTTTAGAAGCTTCTCTGCTCCAACACACCTGATCTGCATGAAATGGTGATTAACAGGCTTCTGTACAATTTGAAGAGTTAATTCAATCACTGAGTCAGGTGTGTTGGAACAGAGAAAGCATAAGATGGCTGAGAGACACAAAATCAACATTAACCAACACAAAGTGGCTCTAGCTCAGCCAGTGTTACAGATATATAAGTATAATTTTGGATGAGAGTCATTCACAACACATTCTGAGTGTGACCTCTGTTCTGAGATTACTAATAACATTATCTTCAACTGGTTTCTCCAAGACACTCTCTCACTCTATTTATTAGCATAAGACATACCTCTGATCTGACCTTTTGAATAAACTATGCATTCTTTTGTTACCAGACTAGACTTTATGTTGAGATCAGTCAGGTCTCCAGCTTGTCCAGAATGCTGAAGCTTGGCTCTTACAGGAACGGGTAGGTTTTAGCATATTTCACTGGTTTTATCCTCCCTGCGTTTGCTCTTTAACAAACCGGTTTTATTTATTTGCTTTATAAATGAACTTGACTTAATTTAAACACGTGGAATGAAAACTGACATGATGTGAATTCCTTAAATAATTGTTAAATCCTTTCATTATCCTATCTTTATTTTAAAGTTGTGGGTAATTTGATCTTAAAAGGTCTGAGTTGTGGTTTTGTCGTCTCCCCAAGGGTCTCTTTAACTTGCATTCAGATCTTTTTTTTTTGTTCTGTCTTCCTGTTTTGGATGCGCCCTCTTGGATAGGAAAGAGAAGGGCGAGTTCCTGTCCTCGGTCAGCAGAAGAGAGCGTAAATCTTTCTCCTGCTGCTTCGGTCTTCCTTCCAATGATGACGTAGCTCATTCTGTCAGCAGGATGTGTGTATTCTTTTAAATCTATATGTTCAGTCGGTTTTGCACTAAGTGAAGAAACTTTACGATCAGTGAAAAATGTCACACTCCAAGAACCCCAAATGCATAATTGACCCTTTCACGCTCCTCCCTGTAGTGACTAATTTGTTTCATGTCATAACGGCTAGATGAGGTAGGAAAGCCATCTGTGACACGCTTTTAAATAATAATCCAAGGATTTTCTTCTTCATGAATGTGGCCAGCCAGCCATTTTCTTAAGCGGCTTCTTCCTTTCAGGGTCACGGGGTCCCTGGTTCCCATATTCAGCAGTCATGGTGCGAGGGGCGGGGTACACATTGGACAGGTTGGAAGTCCATCACAGGGCCACAATAATGTGGCCATTCTATTCAATTTTATTTATATCATCTCCTTTATTTGTCTAAATGGAGGTTTTATTAAGAGCTCGGGGCCAGAAGGCAGCAACAAACAAAAATATAACATTCAACAGGTATACCAATAAATGGGCCGTTTTCAAAATCAACACAGCAGCTGTCCAAGTGCATTTGTAAAGATAAACACTTTAAGGTTATTCTTGAAAAAAGAAACCTGGTTTAAATTTTGACTCAAAGACAAATCTTTCAATGTGAGATTAATGACAAGCTCTAATCCTTAATATCGCCTAAACACTATATAATACTATCAAAATGGGACTATTCCAATTTAAATCCCTTGAATAGTTTTTAATTGACAAAGTTCAAACAACTTTTTGTCATATAACATTGTATCAAATGTGCCCCATACCTCCTGCCATGGTGGAGTCGGAGTACGTAACCAATGATTTCTGAACTCTCCTTTTTTTGCTTTTGTTTTTTTTTGTAATCTCAAATATGCAGAGAATGACAGACTCTGACCTCTGTGTCTTTCAGCTGCTGAATGTTTTTTTTTATGTGTTTGTGCAGTCAGCACATAACCCATCTCTCCTATTTCATTCAGCACTTTTTAAATTCAGCACAGTGGGCCAAATTCCTCGCATTCAGCATTTAAATGACATCTGTTTTGGATTCTTTGTGAGCAACTGAAATAACCAGTGTTGTTTATATACGGGTAAGTGAACGTAGAGGATTTAATTAAAGGGTAGAAGAGGACTGAAAGTACATCCAGCTTCCAGTTTCTGTGTGTTACTTTGTGGGTTTTGTTTAGTGAAAAGCACACATCTCATTCAACACTTTCATCCTTCGCTGAAGGAAAATATAACAAACTCATGTTTTACTTTAGTTTACACTTCTAGTTCTACATACCAGACTTGATTGCAGTTTATATAGCCTACATCCTACATGGCTTGTTGGAGAAACCGCACTCTTCTTAAGCTCATGTCCTGATTGTGTGTTTGTTTTTTTTTAATCCTATTAATCCGCACCAGTTTGAACATTGAGATCATTTCTAGATAAGCAGGTTCTGTCTTGTACTCTTGACCCTTTTCCAGGAACTGGCTTTTTTCATGCTTCAGAGAGAATTGTGTAGTTCACTAAACAGAAAATCTCACCTTTTCTTTATGAAAGCTACTGAAGACAAAAGCTGCTTCGTAAGAAACTTTGCAGTTTTTAAATGGTAAAAATGGCCTTAACTTGTTTAGCGCTTTATCAAGTCCCTACGGACTCCAAAGCACTTTACGCTACATTCTCACCCCTAACCGCAGCCGCCCCTTCAAAAGCCAATATCTCGCTGAGTTTTTGAATGTTGGAGTCAGTGACTCAGTTTGGAGAAAAATGAGCACATTTTCAGCAGCAGTCTTAGGAAGTCTGAGCGTGTGTCTGTGACCAACTGTGGATTTTATTTAGTTATTTATTGCCTGCCTCGGCCCACATTAAACTCGCCTCAGCTTGCCGTGTACACACGTTGACAGTATTTACACATACTCCAAGCATCAACACCTCTCGCAAGATCTCACAATGTCACAGGAGATCATGCAAGTTTTGACCAAAACAGTCATTACTCTATAATTTATGCGGTATAAAAGGCAACAGGTGGTATTTATTCCTCCTGCGATTGCTAAGCTTTGCAATATTGATAATCAATGTGGTTTTTAGAACCGGAAAATTGGTGTATTGGCCTCTGAGGTTTAGGAGGAAAGCTCCAAAAGGTATCAGAATTGCATCTCTAGGGCACAGAGACAGGTCCAATATGCTTCTGACTCGTGTTACTACCTATTGTAAGAAAATCTAAGCATTTTTTCAAAGTTTAGGTAATGCGACTACAAACCTCTGCGAATTACTCAATGAAATTCAGAACCCCTGTGAATGTTTCCCTTACAAATGTCGTTCAACAAATTCTCCAACAATCACAGCTTATGGGTTTGAGGAAAACTGAAAGTCTCTTATGACCATAAAGTCAATTATTAACAAGTTTGTTGCCCATATCAGTATTTAAAATACAAAAAAATGACTTAAGTGAGTTAAAGGTAATGGTGTGCAAGTTTGTGTTCTGTACCTGCTATGAAAAGCAGAAGCTTAATCCCGAGCGTGTCTGAGATTTAAAAATCCACGTGCTGGTTATGTTTGGACCCTGTGGAACTCGTGTGACCTTTGACCTCTCTTTCCAATCAGATTGCACAAAAGTACGACCCTCAGAAAGAAGATGAACTTCGAGTCTGGATTGAAGACATCACCGGCCGCTCCATTGGCCCCGACTTCCAGAAAGGTCTTAAAAGTGGAGTCACTCTGTGCGAGTAAGAAGTGAACTTATTCAAAGGATCGCGATTCGTGTGGCTCAGTGTAGACATCGTATAAAGTATAAAAAAATAATTTGGATCTGTACCTTCTCCCCCCCACAGACTCATTAACAAACTGCAACCAGGCTCTGTGAGAAAGATCAACCAGACAGCACTGAACTGGCATCAGGTGAATAAACTGTTCTGTTGTTTTTAACCCTCTGAGGGTGTGGCCTATTGATGCATGGGAGGACCATTATATTCAGTTAGATAGTAGTTGTAATAGCAAACAATCTGATATCCTTACTGCACCAAATCATGTTCTGTAATACTTAATATCTTTCTGTTGTGGATGTTTAGTTTTATGTGTAACCAGTAACAGTAAGCCCACTATTGAGACTAGATAGAACCTGTGCGCACACTGTAAGATATTGTTTATAAAACTAAGGATGCATGCGCAGAGTCGATGTAAACGCTGCCTAAACACTGTTGTTGATTTTGGTGTGGCCCTAGCTGGAGAACCTGACAAACTTCATCAAAGCCATCACAACGTACGGTTTGAAGCCTCACGATATCTTTGAAGCCAACGACCTGTTTGAGAACGGCAACATGACGCAGGTCCAGACAACACTGCTTGCTCTTGCGAGCATGGTGAGTTTTAAAGGGACACTCGACCATAAACAAAATTGGAAACACGGTCATAAAATGTTCATCACTTTCTCTAAATGTCTGAATTGTGAGTTTTGTTGTACTAGCAGCCGTGCTGTAGAGGTTTGCTGTGCGTCCATTTGTTGAAAGTGTAGGTTTTATTAGAAAAATAATACAACCCTGATAATGGAAACAGCTGAGACTGCAAATTATGAATAAAGTATTGGTTTGAGATTAACAAGTCATTGCATTCCGTTTTTAGTTTTCGTTTTGCACAACATTCCAACTTTTTCTAAATCTGTGACGTTAAAACAGCAATTTATTGCACTTGGTCTGATTCTGTGGCCTTGAAGCCTGTTTATCATCTTTTAGTCATTGTTAAAGTAAAGTTAAAGGTTGTAATTTGGGTTTTTTCTTTTTTCTTTTCTTAAGAAGTGGTGGGGGAAAAATTGATTTTTATTTTATATTTTTCCAGGCGAAGACCAAGGGCTGCCAGTCACGAGTTGACATTGGAGTGAAATATGCTGACAAGCAGGAAAGGGTGTTTGATGAAGAGAAGATGAGGGCTGGACAGTGCGTCATCGGCCTGCAGGTATTTTTTCATTTATTTTCTTTTACTGTCTTACCTCTGCTAGTTGGCGTCGTTTCCAAACCAACTCCCCCTTTCTTTACTATTGTTGTATTTCATGTCTGGTTATGTATGTCTAGCGGTTTCTTTAATAAAGTATAGGATGCAAATAAGCTACTTTAAACTATCCAGCTTTGTATTTTATAAAAGTAATGAGAAATAGTAAAATAATGAATGCTACTTAAATAATTTGTCCTTTTGCAAACATGGCGCAACAATGACTCTCTGTTTCAGTTGAAGAGCTGCTTGTTGTTTTCACTTCCTTCCTTCACAAGGCTTTTTACTTCTTTGCCAGGAAAGGTGTCATGCAGACATGAGTTGTGCATGAATAAAAAGCTTGAAATACAACTTGGTATTTGTTGCATCATTGAAGTATGGTGTAGGTGTCCCAGACTTGTACCTGAAACTTTGAGTCCTATTATGTTGTAAGCACAAAAACGGTGCACACATTTATGTTAAACTTTGATTGGGCTTTTTTTTTCTTCCAGTTCTTGCAGCTGAAAAATCTGTGAACAATTTGTCTTGTGATGTTTCTGTTTGTAGATGGGGACCAACAAGTGTGCCAGTCAAGCAGGAATGAATGCATATGGCACCAGGAGGCATTTATATGACCCCAAAGCTCACATCCAGGCCCCCATGGACAACACAACCATTAGTCTGCAAATGGGAACCAACAAAGGAGCAAACCAGGTAGTGCAACAAAACTCCTTCATTTAACAAAAAACAATGAAGCAATAATGGGCTCCAAGGGATTTGGCATTTCCACTCCTACTGTTGCTATAAACTAGCAGTATGTTCATTTTTATTCAAACTTATTTGAAATTAATTCATTACAAATCGTTTTTGATTCTGCGATGTCTTTAAAACAACCGACTAGAAACTGCCACTTCCATTTTAGGAACATCTCAAAACTGAAAAGTTTCATTTTTAGAAACCGAACTTGAAATGATAATTCCTGCTTTTATTTTTGTCCTCGTTTAGATTATTGTAACAGTTAAATTCACGTGTTTTAACAAGAAAGAGCTGGACCATCTTAGGGTTGTGCAGAACTCCGCTGCGAGATTATTAACCCGCATAAACACAGGAGCTCACATTGCGCCTGTTTTAGCTTCTAGTTTTAACTTTTAGAGCCTTACATGAACAAGCTCCCTCTTGTATCTCTGATTTGATATAACTCCACTCACCACTTTGCAGGTCGTTGGGATCGATCGATTCCAAGCAGGTGCAACCAGACTTTGAAATGTACCGCCCCACTCTTTACGCAGCCTTGATTCTATTGATGCTTTAAGGAAAAAATATATATAAACACTTTCTTTGACAAATAGGCTTTGAGCTATTTGTTAGAGGTTTTGTGTATTCTACCCTGTTTTACTACTTGTAATAGAGTTATAAGCAAGCAAGAAGGAAAAGGAGTAAAATGTTCTTGTTCTCTCTGCTACAGTCTGGGATGACTGCTCCTGGGACAAGGCGGGCCATTTATGATCAGAAGCTGGGCACAGACAAATGTGACAACAGCACCATGTCCCTACAGATGGGATACAGCCAGGGAGCCAATCAGAGCGGGCAGAATTTTGGCCTGGGACGGCAGATCTACGACGCCAAGTACTGTCCCAAAGCCGAAGAGATGGCCGACGGCCAAAACGGGGCAGGCAGCGGCCATGACTACATCCCTGATTACCAAGACGGGGCGTACCAAGTTTACCAGGAAGGAGGGCAGTACTATCAAGATGATGGGACAGATTACTGAAAGAACTAAAGAAATCTGAGGGAGAAAAGAGGTGGCGTGAAAGTGGTATGTTGTGTAAGAAGACCTGTAGGCAGACGGATGGTGTATTTTTATATCTTTAGGATGTTGCACCTTTTTTAGGTCCCAACCCTTTTTTTTAAGTATTGTTTGAGATCGTCTTTAGCCTGTCTGTGCAACATTATGGATGCAGATGTTCTAATGAACTGTAATTGTGATTTTTATATTTAAAGTGACCACAGAAGCTGGCTGTCTGGTTTAGCTTGATGTTTTTTATCACAAGGATTCCTTTTTGTGCTAAGGTTACTTTTGTTCAAGAGTTGTTTTCGCTCATTCATTAGCTACAATATATTTTTCAAACATTTAAGATATTTTTTTAACAATTCTGTTACTCGGACTAAAATCAAATTTTTTTTTTTTTACTTTAGCTGCATAATAATGTGTAAACAACAAACCCCGTGAATGAGACTGTGCATTTCTTTACTGTCAGCGTCTTCTACCTTCCTTCAGTATTGATCATTGATGTTTTATAGACGAGGGAACAAAATGGATTCTGTTAGAACAAAGCCTTTTCTTGCTGTTAATATTTTACCTTTTTTTAAAAAAAAAAATCTCTATTGGATGAAATGGTTACTTTGTTTATCTCATCCAGCTGGAGAAAGCCTTGTTTTCTATTGAGTGAAGAGGAAGAGCAGAACAAATACTGAAGTGGAGTTTGGACCATTCCAATCAGTAATACTGGATTTTCTTGTTAAAATTAAGCTTTCTGAGACGTGTACATGTGTACCAGTCCTTCAACTCTATTTGATCATTTTATGGTCTTATTTATGCATATTTGTGGTCAGACAGGAAAGTAATTTTGTATCATGATTATTAATAAAGTTTGATATTGGGATTTGCTTTTGTTCTCCCCACTCTGGAGGGAAAAAATCAAATTGTGAGAGCAATATAATAAAACAAATGTATACATTGAATGTGTTGTTCAATTCTGTTTTTGAGCAAATCTATGCGTCAACATGACATGAATACATTTAAGTGCATTTCAAATGACATTTCTTTGAAAGTAATAGGAGTGTTTTCATTCAGTGCCAGAGATTATTTGAACTGAAGTTGTTTAATGGAAACATTAATTACCCAGTAAGCTCTAAGGTATCCAGAGCTAGTCATTTTCTTTTTGCCTGCCACCAAAGACAGTCGTGTTACAAAGTAGTTCCTTTAGGTTGTAGCAAAGCAAGTTTTCTTTCTTTTTCATGAAGTTGGGTTGGTCAGATCAAAGGCTTCTAGCGCAATAATTCAAGGGGTTGGTGATCTACAACCTCCTGGCAAAATCAATTATGGAATATTCTGAGGTTGTTCATTCAGTTTAATTTTGTTGAACAAAAGCAGGTGACAGACGTGACACAAAACTACAGTTATTCTAAGTGGAAACTTTCTGGCTTTAACAACATTGAACGAAATTAAAGAAAAACATTGTAGTCAGTTACAATCACTTTTTTTTTATAACTCTAGCAGCAGGAAAATGGGATCACTCAATTCTGAGGAAAAAATTGTAGAACCATGAAAAATAAAAGAACACTTCAACACACCACTAGTAGCCTTTATAACAACTCCGTCTCTGAGGCATGAACTTAATGAGCGACAAACGGTAGTTTTAATAAATTTGTCTCCAACTTTCTCTGTTTTTGCCAGATCAGTTTTGTAGGTTGGAGCCTTGCCATGGACCATTTTCTTCAACTTCCACCGCAATTTTTCAGTTGGATTGAGATCCGGACTATTTTCATGCAACTGACCTTTTGTGGGGTGACACGGTGGTTCAGTTGGTAGAGCTGTTGCCTCCCAGCAAGAAGGTTGCTGGATTGAATCCCGGCCAGGGACCTTTCTGGGTAGAGTTTGTGGGTTTTCTCCAGGTACTCCAGTTTCCTCCCACAGACCAAAAACATCACTGTTAGGCTAATTGGTAACTCTAAATTTGTCTCGTTTGTCTCTACGTGTCCCTGTGATGGACTGGAGACCTGTACAGGGTCCCCCGCCCCTCACACTGTGACTGCTGGATATGGGCACCAGTGACCCCTTGACCCTGAAAGATGGAAGCAGGTAACAGATAATGGATGGATGGATAACAGGGTGGAAAATCATTACTGGGACATGTAGAAAATTGATAAAAGAGTAAATAAGAAATAAACTTACACTGTTGTGTACATGTTTAATTGCATAATGAGATAAAGTTAAGTCTACTTTTATAAAGTTATGTAAGCAAAAAATAAAAGCTTTGGAATTGTATGACCTAAACCGACAGAGTAAGTTCATTACCTTGCACTGCAGAGACCTGGGAATTGAGCAGGTTTGTCACCAAAAAAGTGTAAGAAACATATACATGCATTTTGTTTATGTTCAAGTCATGCAAAACATAATCAAAGTAAATTGTTATGAATAGTTGGCAGATTCAATAAAAAATCTAGGTAAAAGGAATATGCGGACACAAAATGTTGCTGCAAAAAGTTATCAATCACAGAAAATCAAGGCTCCTCAAAAAAAAAAAGAGTTTGGAAGTAAAGATCAAAGCAATACAGAGAGGGAAATTAGAAGTGCAATGAAGAAAAACCTACCAACTACCTAACTGAGGCTCTACAGACTTCAAAACTCAACTCAAACTCCAAAGAGGAGGTACACTCAGGATGCAGAATTTAGAAGAACCACCAGGGTATTCTCCACAATCTGAAAGAGGAAAGAAATTATGGAATCAAAGTTTCAGTGGTCATAGTAACATTTAATGCAACTTGTGCGTGTATATACCGAAAATTTGTTCAATAATAAACTGTGGAATTAATTTCCATTTACGTTTTGTATAGAACTATGCGCCATCTACTGTTCACAGATGGGAGAAACAACGTGTTTTAGTGCATGCCGGAATTCTCGCGATATTAGGCCTAACGAGACGTTCGTGCGCTCTTTTCCACCGGATCTTCGGGCAAGATGGTAGGTGTTTGACTGTTGTCAATTTTTCTAAATTTGTAATCTTTGTCCATCTAAGCCGTCGTGCTGTTCACTTCGATAACGTGTTGCGTCTTCAGACAGTTATACACACTTAATGACATTTTAGTTTGAAATTGTTGCTTAGAATTACATAAAATGACGTATATGGGTTAGTTCTAAGGGCAGGCCGTTTGTAGGTAAATTAAGCCGACGGTCAGAGCAGATTTGATATAACTCAGCTTGAAACGTCTGTGCGGTTGTATCATGATTTCTAAGCACATATGACAATTGTTAATCGGTGAAAGTTATTAGTTAAAGTGAGCACAGTGGTGGTTTAATAATGGCGACTTAGCATAGATGCTAACAAGTGTTTGTGACCGAGACTGTTGCTCGTTTTTATTTAGGCGGACACCGAGGTCAAGAAGAAGCGTACCTTCAGGAAGTTCACCTACAGAGGTGTGGACCTGGACCAGCTTTTGGACATGTCTTAGTAAGTTCTTTCTTCTTATCCACAGCACGACATTTCAGTGGCGCACTACTACTAATATTGCTGGGCCTCCAGCTCAGATACACGTAGTAGCTACACAGTCACCCAAAGTGGGTATTGGTTATTGAGGGGAAAAAATGTTGCGGAAATAATCGTAAATAAATCCACTGAGGTTTTAACAGTAACCAACGGAATTTACTGTTTTTTTTAAAAAACATTTAGTCTTGTAATGAAAACTCCCAACTGTACAGATTAATGGCCATGTGACCCTAAACAGAATATTTACCTTAAAATTTATTTTTAGAGAAAGTATAATTACAATGTAGATTAGTCTGTGTAGGTTGTACTTGAATGTACCACAGGAAAAGCAGCACTGTAAAAGAAAAGCAGGATTGAAAACTGAGATAATTCATCATCCTGTAAAAATGATGTAATTCAAGGATACTTTTAATGTGTTGCACTCACTGTCAACCCAGCTTAGTTTAGCTTCACGCTTCTTTGTTGCTGTGATGCTTGTGTAAATTATGAGAATTTGGTTTTATGCAGCTGGATTCATTGAACAACAAATAGCATAAAAACAGACATTTTGGTTTTGATTCTGTTGTGTGGGAATGGCTGTGATAATGTTCTATTGTGGCTCCAAAGGATGAAATAAGTGTAGTGTACTTGCCCTGTTTGCAAATCAATAAATACAGTAACAGTCTTTTTGATTGTTTCAGTTAGAATTGAATCAAAACTTAAAAATTGCTAGCTTAATGGTCCTGTTGTTAGCAGGGGCAGTTGGTAGCTAGCACAGGCTGCATTTTTGTTTTCCATCTCTGAGTGGAACAGCGTATTTTCATATACATGTGTATATATAATTTTACAGTAAAGAAGACCCAGCCTTTGTACTGACTTTTACTTTAAATTTTGTACATCTCTTTTTACATCTTTTTCTGCCACCAAAAGCTCATCTGAATAGTTAGACAGAGGGGATAATCGGCTCAAATGGGTTAAAATAAACTTGTCGTTGCCATTACTTCTGCTGTTTTTAATTGTGGCATTATCTGTATGTTTTCATCAGCATACAGTGTTTCTGTCAAGTGTAAATCTGGTGATGAGGTTAATCTTGGTTCTTTTTAACAAAATCTAATCAAAATAGGACAAACTTGTCAGTCCATTTGTAAAACTAAAAATACTTGAGGCAAAAATAGAATAAAATATTTTTGACAGAGTCCATTTGTGTAATTGCAATGTACTTAAATATTTTGCTACTGTTATTTCACAGGCAAATAATTTTTCAGGGTGACAAAACTTACCAAAACTATGGTTTTGAGGCTTGTCTAGATTACTCAAAGTAGATTTTTGCTTGAGTGCTATAAAGAAATCTGACAATCCTTTGTATCCTCTCTGTAGTGAACAGTTGATGCAGCTGTATTGTGCCCGCCAGAGGAGGAGACTTAACCGTGGCCTACGCCGCAAGCACCAGTCCCTTCTCAAGCGTCTGCGCAAGGCTAAGAAAGAAGCTCCTCCTATGGAGAAACCAGAGGTCGTGAAGACTCACCTGAGAGACATGGTCATCCTGCCTGAGATGGTTGGCTCCATGGTTGGTGTGTACAATGGCAAGACATTCAACCAGGTTGAAATCAAGGTGAGTCTTTTAGAAGCAGATTTTTTTGCACCTGTTTGGAACGTTAGACTAATAAGGGCTGATGTGTAGGTTAAAAAAATGTTGATGATACAAGTCTGAAACTGAATTCATTGATTAAATTACAGATAGGTCAGTAGGCATGACAACATTTTTTTTAGAAGTTGATCCAATTTCTGCGTGTGTGAAAGTATATCTATGATCTGCATTGGGGGAAATATAACAGGATTATTGTACTAATTTGTCCTCATCATTTCTTATGAAGTTATTTTGTCCTTTTTTTAAAGGAGAATAAAGACAAATGTGACATTCTTTGCCTCTCTCATGGTGTGTGATTTTAGAGATGAGTGTACAAGTGATCTGAATTTTTGGAAGAGTAGTATCTAGTTGACTTATTGCTCTTTAAGTTGCTAAGAGGTAGACAGTGTAAAGTTGATTGATTGTAAAGGGTGGCATGTGCAGCTTTTCATTCTAACATGACTCCTCAGTCAAGAAGAGAAAACACATTTTGCCATCAAGCACAGAGAAAATAGTATTTACATGTTCTACTGTGTGAACTGTGAAAAATGTCTACTTTATTAGAATTTTTCTAAGTTTTAAAGCAACACAAATTTGAGTAAATGGTACTTTTTCTTTTGAATTTACCTACTAATGACCTGGAATGTCTACTTTATAATGTAGCATACATAAAACACATCATGCATATTTTCTGAGTATTTACAGACTCAAATTAAACGCTGTATTGTTGTCATTTGTCTTTCCAAGTCCTCAAAATATCATCTGCTTTTGTTTTCTGTAGTCGAATGCATTTTTTATCAATTTTTGTCCATTTGTGTACTAACTGAAGATTTTGTTTTCACAGCCTGAGATGTGTGGCCACTACTTGGGAGAGTTTTCCATCACCTACAAACCAGTCAAACACGGTCGTCCTGGTATTGGAGCCACACACTCTTCTCGTTTCATCCCTCTAAAGTAAAATGGCTGTATTGTTTGTATAATTAAAAATAAATTGGGTTTTCCTTTCAACTAGGCTGCGTGTGTCTGTTTTGTTACATTTAAATACACAATTAACAGGAAGGCAAACTATGTATTGGATATATACAGTTGGGTTTTATTGGATGTTGTGTAAGCTTTTTTTGAGATGTTTTACCAAAGAGTGTGTACCTCTTACGATAACTGAACATTTAGGAACAAGTTCCATGTTAGGGATTTGTAACCTTAACCATGAACTAAAGTGTTCAGTTTCCACTTTTAAAAGTAACTTGGATTGCAAATGTTTGGATATCAGCATTTTTAAACAGTTATAAGTGTCATTTCATTATTACTGCTTCACACAACAGATATTATTGGCTAGTTTTTAATATGTAATTGTCCTTAACCAATTTATTGTACTTGCCAGTAATAAAATAATCCATATCATATGGATGACTGGCTGCACGCCTGCGTAAAAGTTCCGGCGTGTACACAATCTGTAACAAGAGTTCCGTCCCTTCCAATTTGAGAGCCAGCTGCATTTTGTGTGGCTGTTTTCGGCCATGGATTCAACCTTTAGCAACCACAAAATCTGATTGACACCAAGCAAATAAACGTTATCAACCGGTAAAAGAAAAGCTAATTTGGTAAGTGACATTTTCTCAGTCAAACCTGTGTGTCCACGGCACGATTGTCATAACATCTGATTTTAAATGCCAGCTGCCGCTACTTGGCGGCTACCTAGCTTAGGAGCTAGCAGGTTAGCTTGAGGCGAGAATGACAGGAGGTTTATCCCTGTCAAAATAGACCGAAAGGAGATTATAACTAATGAAGGTTTCAATAAATGCAACCTTCTAACATTATTGGCCTTCCCTAGCCACCGTCAGAAGTATGCAAATATTGGTTGTCTTGAAAATGATTCTCTAATTTTCCTATGTTGACCGAAGAGTTGCAATCGGAGAACAAAGATCCATCAGACTAGCTCACTTGAACTGTAATGGCACCGGTATTCTATTTCCGCCTGTTATCTTCCTACGTTTATCTCCGGTTGAATAGGTATAGAAAACAACCAAATGGGTTATTTATTAAATATTGATTTGACGTCATGTTAAACTTTAGTGTTGAGGAGGGAATGTAACTCGTTGCATTACATATAGACACTTATGGTTTCGTCTGAGCCCAGTTGTACCTGCTGAACGAAGTGTCGCTATGTTCAAACTTCATCAAGGACCACCGATAAAGCAAATATATTAGCTACAAAATAATTTCAATCAAGACGAGAATACTCTGAACAAATAACCTGTGCCTAGGTAATGGGGGATTCTTAGTGTTTAATTGTTGTTAGCACATAAAGCAAACATTTACGATTTCTTCAGAATGGTAGCAGTAATTACTGAAAAGCCCAGGCTAAAGAAGGATGCTAATTTCTTGGATGCAGATAAATAAATACAAAACAAATCCGATGTTTATCAAATGAACTGAAATTCTACATATATCAGCTGTTTCGTGTTGCTAAAAGAGTTTACCTGAAATTTTGATTACATCTAACCGGGAATAAATTCCCAAAGTGGCACTTCAGAATAGTCCAATGTTTTCCTCTGAGCCATTCTTGGGTGTCTTTAGCTGTGTGTTTTGGCTCATTATCCTGTTGGAAGACCCATGAGCTGCGACTGAGACCAAGCTTTCTGACACTGGGCAGCACATTTCTCTCTAGAATCCCTTGATAGTCTTTAGATTTCATTATAGACTGCAGGTTCGAGACACCCTGTGCCAGATGAAGCAAAGCAGCCCCAGAACAAAACCGAGCCTCCTCCATGTTTCACAGTAGGGACAGTGTTCTTTTATTCATATGCTTCATTTTTCCGTCTGCGAACATAGAGCTGATGTGCCTTTGCCAAAAAGTTATTTTATAATGTGTTTATAACGTGTATTTTAAATAGGTTACACAGAATTGGAGTCGGGAGTGCTGGCCAATGAATGCAAAGTATCAAGAAGTTCAAACTTTGTAACAAAAAAGAGGGCATTTGGAAAAGGTACAGCATCTGTCACATGAACTGTTTTGACATTTGATTAGTTGTCTGAATAATATTTTAAACACTACTTTCTAAATGAACACATCTACTGTTCACTTTTCCCTCTACAACATATTAAATCTTTGTAATGTCAACATCTAGTTGTATAAGTGTGAGCACAATGGCTGTGGATGGACTTTCGGACAGCACAGAGGTGGTAGAAATGGAGGATGTGCCACCTCAGTTTTTTGTGGAGAAACATTCTTGGGAGGGCCTCAGAGATATTATCCACTGCAGCAGGAAATACTCTGGTATGATTGCCAACAAGGCCCCCCACGACTTCCAGTTTGTGCAGAAAGCAGATGAGAATGGACCCCACTCCCATCGGTTGTACTACCTCGGTAAGTTCATTCTAGCTTCATGAAAGTGCACAAAATATAAAATTTACTTTCCTATAACAACATGTTTCTCTTGTGACATAATGATCAAGATTTTTGTGCAGTTGGTCTCTACTCAGCATTAGCTTTTATGTTTGGGTTTCATTTTTAGATTTTTAATTTTTTTTTTACCAGGAATGCCCTATGGAAGCAGAGAGAACTCATTACTCTTCTCAGAAATTCCCAAAAAGATTCGAAAAGAGGCCCTCTTAGTGTTGTCTTGGAAGCAGATGCTGGATCACTTCCAGGTAAATGTACCCCCCTTTGGATGTGCAATGCTAATTTGGAATAGCGTCTACTTTTACAAGAACTTTGTGTTTTAGAATAAAGTAGAACCAAGTCTTTTGTTCCTAAGCTAGGATATTTTTAGAGTTTTGGCAAGAAATATATAAAATACAGCTAAAATCCCTAAACTGAAAAACAAATCAAACTAAATAAACTTATTTTTTACTTTCATTTCATTTAAAACCTGTTGAAAATATACGTAACTTTACCAAATATCCCAACAATTAAAAAGGAAAATATGCAAAAAAAAAACCCTGTAAAACATCTTTTTTGTAAATATCTCTATATAAAACAAATAAAAACTAAGCTATTTAAGGTTGATGAATTTAAGTACCTGGGATCAACCATTTAAAACACCAGTCAGTACTTATGAATTGTGAAGAAAAGGGTGCAGGCTGGGTGGAGTGGATGGAGATACTGTAAGTGTTTGAGTTGATTTGTGATGGACACCTGGGTGAGAAGTAAGTGGTGTAAAGTGTTACGACCCCGTGACATTATACCTCAACTTTCCTGTTGTTTCTCTAAGGCCACACCACACCAGGGGGCCTACTCTCGAGAGGAGGAGCTGCTGAGAGAGCGTAAACGTTTGGGTGCATTTGGCATCACGTCGTATGACTACCATGCACAGACGGGCCTCTTCCTCTTCCAAGCCAGCAATAGTTTATTCTATTGCCGAGATGGAGGCAACAATGGCTTCATCGTGAGTGCATTGTTAGCCATTTTAAACAATGTATTTGTTCATTTATTTAATCCCTTTTAATTAGATTGTTTTTCAGTTTTTATAATTTTATTGTAGCGGCTTTCCTTTAAATCCTTTCCTTTTTTGTACAATGTTTTCTTTAACAACATTTCTTTGGAGACATTGGGTAACATATACAATACAGTATAAAGCAAAAAAGTGTAAACCTTACACATTTGGGAGGTGGGATTTCTTTGAAATAGAATAAGCATTTTTTTATAGTGACTTAAAAAAACTGACTTGGGTCAGTTTTATCCACTTAGCCTCTGACTAAGATTTAATGCTGTTTTCAGCAGTCAGCTCCTGTAAAGCCTGTGGAGATCAAGAGCCAGTGCTCAGGCACCCGCATGGATCCCAAGATCTGCCCCGGACACCCCGATTTCATCGCCTTCATCAACAACAATGACCTGTGGATTGCCAATATTAAAACAGGCGAAGAAAGGAGACTCACATACTGTCATAAAGGTCTGAAGGTTTTATGGTTTAAAAAAATGGATACAGAAAATGTCAAATTTCCTCTATTTTAATCAGAATCTTATTCCAGAACATTTAATACAAAGAAAACACTTTTTAGATGCTACATACTGTCGTAAATTTATGCGTTGTTGACCAATATAAGCTCATTTTCTGTCGTGATAAAAGGTGAGTATACCTTCTTCATGTTGCCTCTGAATTTCTTTAGAATCAGTAAGTGTTGGCTTAATTCTTACACACCGAGTCTGCATTTTGGCTTCTGTTTTTGAATAAATAATGACACCTTGTGATATTGCCTCCTGACAAAAGGCAGGGTGGTGATTGTTTTTGCCTGTGTTTATATGCTTATATATCTGTCAGGTTATTAACACGAACCACTGGAGAGATTGTAATGAAACCCTCAGAATGCATTGACTATACTGGGTTAAGTCCAAAAAGTGATTCAGTTGAATTAACCCAGTTGAGTTAACCTAATTTAAGATGGCCATTAAAGCGAATTGGTTTTAGTCAACAAAAAAAAGACAAATGTGTCAATTTTGGTAATACTCAGCCAAAATCTGACGTGTTAGTAGCTGAGAGTCAATTCCAGCGCAATACTTGAAGTACTACAAAATTCCATAACATCAATATTATGCACAGCATCATTATCATCGTTGGCCGAAATGGTTTTAACTCCATCATTCCTCAAGATCAGACCATTTCTTGCTCGTTCCAATCTCTCTGCTCTCCGCCATCATCCTTCAAAAGGATCAGACCTATAATCTTTCTTTTGCTAAATGAGTAAATTGTAAGAAACTCTTCACACTGATTACGAGGATTGTATCTGTTATTATGTAAAGCTGATCTTAATGTAATCTTGTGTTAAATGCATTTCCTTCAGGTTTAGACAACGTTAAGGACGATCCAAAATCTGCAGGCGTAGCAACTTTTGTCATCCAGGAGGAGTTCGATCGTTTTACTGGTTATTGGTGGAATCCTTCAGCAGTAGAAGGTCAGCAGTTAGATACAAACTCAAGTCATTTATGTCCTAATATAACTAAACTGACCTTCAATGTTAGTTTTTCTTCTCTGTCTGAATACATTATGCTGCGCTAAACACGTTCTGAAATAAAACGTTTCTTCAGGCCCTAATGAGGGTAAAACAATGTACCTCCTGTATGAAGAGGTGGACGAGACAGAAGTGGAAATTATTCATGTTCCATCTCCTGCACTGGAGGAGAGAAAAGCAGATGCATACAGATATCCTCGTACAGGTCAGTATTGCCCTGTGCAGGGATTTTTCTTCTTATAAATGATAAACGGCCTGTACTCGTGTAGCACTTTTCTATCCAATCAGGATACTCAAAAGAGTTCATAGCACCGGGCATTTTTAACATTTGTTTTTCATAATTTATAGGCAGCAAAAATCCCCAGGCTACTCTTAAGATAGCAGAAATCAAAACAGATCATCAAGGAAGAGTAAGTCTCTCTTGAATTATTGATTTCCCCTATTGGTAAATTTGACAGTTGTATTTGGTTTCACATGCATGTGTTGGTGTGTTTGTACAGATTGTAAGCACACGAGATAAAGAATTGGTCATCCCCTTCAGTTCTTTGTTTCCTGGAACAGAATACATTGCCAGAGCAGGATGGACAAGTGATGGAAGATAGTGAGTGTTTTTAAAAAAAATTACAATTGTTTTCTTGTCGTGCTGGAAAGAAAATATACTGTAGTATGATGAATGGATTTCTTAATGTTCTGATTTATGTTTAGAATAGTTTTATTTTTAGGTTTGTAATTTCTTTCCTACAGCATTCCTTTAATCATGATTTATCTGCCATTTTAAAGGAAATTTGGTTCTTGTTCTCCTAGTGGTTGGGCAGTGCTGTTAGATCGCAATCAGAGAAAACTCCAGCTCGTTCTGCTGCCTCCAGCCCTCTTCATTCCAGTCACAGAAGACCCAGCTGTGAGGCAGGAGTATCTGGAGGCTGTGCCCAGTAGCACACAACCATACATTATCTATGAGGAGACCACTGACATCTGGATAAATGTACGTTACCTTTCTGTGGCATCTTCTTTGGTTACCTCAGATAAAATGACACTAATTAAAAACTTATTGAATAAGTGTTTGTACTAAAACCTTTTTCCCCTTCCTGCAGGTTCATGATATTTTTCATCCCTTTATTCAAACAACAGAAGATGAGTTTACTTTCATTTGGGTAAATGAATCTAAAACGGGTTTCAGCCACTTGTATAAAATTACAACATTGTTACAACCAGGCTGCCACCATTGGACAGAAGGCTATTGTCACCTCGAGGGTAAGGGACGAGCAAATGTTCTTGCATTTGCTTGAAAAAAATGCCAGTTGGTGTACATTTTAATGCTAGGAATATATTTTTTCTCCTCATCTGTCAGGGGATGTCATGAAGAAGGCTGAATTTGTTATCTTTTTTGGCAGGAAACTTTAAAGGTGCAATCAAGGAGGAGGTTACCCTAACCAGTGGAGAGTGGGAGGTGCTGGCAAGACACGGTTCCAAGGTAGTGACGATATAATGATAGCACACGATTACCACAACTGGTAAGAAATAGGTTTGGACCTTGAACCAGCTGGGCACCCCTGGTCTACGGTAGAGCCTACCATACAGAAAGTGGGGGTAATGCTGCGGTTGCTGCAGTTGGTCTGGTCAAGATTCAGCAGCTCTATGTGCCCAAAGAATGTGGTCAGCTGAATGAGCAGGTTCTAAGCAAGGTTCTAAGCAGAGCTTCAAAATGCAAAAAGAACGGCGTGAGTGAGACAAAAAAAAAATCATAATCAAAGCTAAAGGTGGTCTAACAAATGATTACTGTGTGACAATTCTTATTTCGGCCAGACATTATAGTTCTTACTGTGTATAATAAATGAAGCATTATTTACCCAGTTGCCAAATCCAAAGGTTTATTTAGAAACCTGTAAAAACAACCTATTAATATCATAATTCACCCGTCATAATAATGGTGTCTTAATTGTCTTTTAATTAAACTCTAGGTATATTTATGTCAACGCCGGTCCTAAACGTGTTTTGAAGAAACTGTGGTTGTGATGAATTAAAAAAAAAACAACTTTTGTCACTTTTTCTCTTCCTGCTTGAGTTGTTCTTAAAACGTTGTATTTCTAGATCTGGGTGAACGAGGAAACAAAGTTGGTGTACTTTCAAGGCACCAGAGACACACCTTTGGAGCACCACCTGTATGTGGTCAGCTACGAGTCCGCTGGAGATGTGATCCGATTGACCAAGCCTGGTTTTTCACACAGCTGCTCTGTTAGTCAGGTACCAAGTTTACGTTTTCGATTACGAACCGTTAGAGCTTCTTATTGAACCAGTTTTAAAAATTGCTCAGCAATGTTACTTTGAAAGATGTTTCTAGTCCTTGAGGCAATGAAACATCTATGGCTGACAGCTGTGGTGCAGCTCGTTTGTTTCTTATTTTTGCTTATATTATTTTTAATCTTAAATAGTATCTTTGTAACCTTTATTGTTGGTCTGTTCTTCTTCTTTTCCTCATCAGAACTTTGACTTTTTTGTGAGCCACTACAGCAACGTGAGCACACCTCCCTGTGTTCACTTATACAAACTGACCTGCTCAGAAGATAACCCACTGCACATGGTTCCTGAGTTCTGGGCCAGCTTGATGGAGTCACCAGGTAAAAAAAAAAACCACCATGTTTCAAACAACACTGGTCACCAAATCTCCAAAGATGTAACCGTACAAAAACACGGTCGCCTTGCATCATAGGTGATGAGAAGTCTTCCTCTGGCTTTTCTGTTTAAATATTTTAAAGCATAAATGTCACTAATGAAAAACCATTTTCGCCTTTGATCAGGTTTTAACTTTATTTTGCAGCAGTTGACTAATTATTTTAAATCAAAGTCTCAACAAAACAAAAATCCCTGTGATAAAACATGCTTAAAAAATACAAATGTTAAGGAGCCCCGATTTGTTTTACAAAAGAGATTTTCAGTGATTTTCATGGAGTCATGCAGATAAAAATTGAAACTTCACATTTTGGAGTTTTGAGTTGAGAAAACTCCTTGACTGGAAAACAAAATGTTTTCAACCACAGTTTAGAAGACTAGTTGTTGGATGTCTTCTTTTACATCTTTGTGGGGATTTGCAATGTCCTGGATACCAAACTACTTAGCGGCATGATCTGTCCACCCTAATGCAGAGATTTGTTTACGGGGGTCCAATTTCTGTTGATAGATAAATAGATACAGATCAAATATTTCATAAAATCACTGCTTTCTGCATGATACTTGTGTCAGTCATATTTTCAAAGAAAACAGAGTTTCTGTCATTTTTGTTTTATCAAGTAAAAGAACTCAACTACACCCGTATGTGGTTCGTCCTAAGGGGGAGTGGTGGTGGTGCAGAGGTTAGAGACCCAAGCCTGTCATTTAACAGTTGCCGGTTCAAATCCCCTGACTGTTGAAACAAAATGTGGGTGGGAAAGGGGAAGCACCCACACCTGCTTCCACCCTCATTTGCCCTAATCTGGGCCTTTGAGGAAGACCCTTAACCACACATTTGCGCCCTAGACAGCAACCGTTCTGCTCCATCCTTGCTGTGGTAGCATGGTGGTCTGTGGTTGCATCAAGAAAGGCATCCGGTGTGAAAACAATTGCCAAATCCATGTGTGAATTCACTCTTTTGTGGCATCCCATGGGATTGGTAGCAGCCAAAATATATATTTTTTTAAATGTGTGGCTTGTTCTAAAGCTTCTGTAATTTCAGGTCAAGGTGGAGGCCCGGCCTTTTAGATTCAATACACGGTTAAACAACGATCTTGTTCTAACACATCTTTCAGGTTGCCCTGGAGATTACAATCCACCAGAGATTTTTGACTTTCCCGGGCAGTCTGGCTTCCAGCTGTACGGGATGGTGTACAAGCCTCACAACCTGCAGCCGGGCAGGAAACACCCCACCGTTCTCTTTGTTTACGGAGGTCCACAGGTTTGTCGGCCGTGATCATGCATGCTGTTTTTCCGTGTCACTTCATCTCACTGAGCTGTGACATTTTTATGCACGTTCATTTAGGTGCAGCTGGTTAATAACTCCTTTAAGGGGATGAAGTACCTCCGCCTCAACACTCTGGCCTCTCTTGGATATGCTGTGGTCATCATTGATGGGAGGGGTTCCTGTCAGAGGGGCCTTGAGTTTGAGGGAGCACTAAAAAACAAAATGGTAAAGTAGGAAATATAAAATCAACCAAGTTTTTGTAAAAAATAGTTAAAATTAGGGATGCACTGATGCCACACTGTTTCAAATGGAGTACCAGTCTTTTGATTACTTGCGAGTATCGAATACCAGTATGAGGATTAATAGATATAAATTCTTCTTACAATTAGCAGAACATCTTATTACAAATTGAGCTCATTATTACTGGTAATTATGCTGAAAATGTGTTTACTTGAAAATACTTTTACACCTCTTATTCTTTTGATGGTGTATTTTTTATTTTTTTTTTTGCTGTTAGTAAAGAACTTTATGCAGCATTATCGCTACTGACTTACAAAGAGTGTGGATTAGGTCAGCCAACTGCATGGAACCAATACTCAAAACTGATATTGGCACATCACTGGTTAAAATATTAGAAAATAAGAGTATTCCATTTCAACAATTCTCTCCAATTTCGCTCTCTAACTGCACAGGGTCAGGTGGAGATTGAAGACCAGGTGGAGGGGCTGCAATATGTGGCAGAGAAATTTAATTTTGTTGACCTGAGTCGCATTGCCATCCACGGCTGGTCATATGGCGGTTTCCTGTCTCTAATGGGCCTCATCCAGCGACCAAACATTTTCAAGGTCAGGGATCCTTTTTTTTTTTTAAATCTGTTCAGTGATGCACCTCTGCTGTTGTGTCTTTGACTGAAAAAAAACAAACTGGTGTTTGTATCAATTGGTTATATAATTTATATTGAAGAGAGCCTAAAAAATAAAGTGCCTATTCATAAAACCAACTATGTCCTGCAGTTTCCTCTTCTAGCCATATGATGGCTGTGTTGGACAATGAATGACCGTAAGTCAGAATTTAGTGCATTATTCCACTACCAAAGATAAATTATGTTTTGCACTTTTTATCACCTGCAGCTGAAAGCACAGATAATAATGAAACTTGCAGAAAGTAATCACTGGAAGTGCATATTCAACTGATTAAACATTTTCTTTCTCCGTATTTGTAACAAGGTCTTAATTATTGAGCCCTCTGTGAAGGCCTAGAAGGTCCTGAGGGTTCCCCAGTGATGAAAGAGTTACTCATTGCTTGAGGAACTTTGCCTAAATCTTTAGCGTGTACTGTTAGGCTGATAGCAAAATATTTAATAAACCACTGGAAAGGCTTTAATGAAACTCTCAGAAAGTAATCATCGGATGTTCATCTACAACTGCTCACCTTTTGGGAGTTTATCCAAATGAAGTTGATTCTACAGCTAATTGACATTAGCCAACACAAAGATGGCGCTAACTTGGGTCAATTTTAAGGATATTGAGCTAAAATTAAATATAACATCTAAATCTTGTATCATTTTTTTCACCGTGAGATGATTTTAGTCTAAAACTCTGGCATGAAAGACAGCGGGCATTACGCTGTACTTCAAGAGATAGCAGGGTTTGACCTTTTTTTTTTGCCAAACAATACATTTTAGATCAAACTGAGAATATTTAATAAAATGTTCATATCATTACTCCATTTTTAATCATCCGTGTCATCATCAGCTGGCGATTGCCGGTGCCCCAGTGACGGTGTGGATGGCCTATGACACGGGCTACACGGAGCGTTACATGGACGTGCCTGAGAACAACCAGCAGGGCTACGAGGAGGGATCTGTGGCGCTGCACGTGGACAAGCTACCTAGCGAGTCAGTACACACACATGCACATTTCCAGCAACTGGCAAAACTGCCTGCGTGGCACTTTTGCAGCTCATCTCGAGATAATACAGTTATACATGCCTGGGCACGGCTTTGCCGAATGTTTTTAAGACATCCAGTCATGTTTTAAATGAATGCATTGAGACAAGTCAGACTTTAGACATTCTTAGAAAGTTTCACTCTGTATAAAATCAAAATATTTCTTGTTTTCTTAACTAGTGCACATTCATAACAAAAACACAAAAGGCAGTTTTCCTCCAAGATTTTTTTGCAAATATGTGAATAGTACTAATACAAGAAGTAAAATATACAGGTCTAATAAAAGTTGCAATTTGTTGGAAAACAGCCTAAATAGCTAAAATGTTGAGAATCTTGTAGAAGGTCATGTCCGGATCTCTGCTTTTGGAAGCAAAAGTCAAAGTATAATATTTAAACTATTTTAGACATAGTTTTGGACCAGTTAGGACTTATCTAGTGTTAGGAAAAAATTCTTTGAATGTCTGAAACACTGTGAAACTTACTGCTCTTTACTAAATATGACTTTACCATGTCATTCTTGTCCTTGCAGGCCCAATCGTTTGCTTATTCTCCACGGATTTCTAGATGAGAATGTGCACTTTTTCCACACAAATTTCCTGGTGTCGCAGATAATCCGTGCTGGAAAGCCTTACCAGCTTCAGGTTAGTGTCAAAAATCTCTTTTCATATCTTTAAAGACTCGTTTTAAGATTTTTGAAGTGATTTTCTCTGTGCACGTTATATACGATTAAGATCTTACTGTAGATATGCCCCAAACATTTCATGTAGCTGTTCATATTGTCACTATTTATAGACGTGTAAATAACACCAGCGAGGTGTAGCGCTTCACGGACATCTGAGGTTCACATTCAGCAGGAATTTTCTAATGTTTCTGCCAAAATACCTTGCAGTATAAAGTTGATGGCGGTGTAAAGGTTAAAATAGTGCATGAACTGAAAATGGCAAAATCCATTTAAAATGACTCTAACCTTTAAAGCTTTTATAGTGGTTCGTGCAAATATTCCTTAAACTTTTACACCCCATCACGTTTTAAATTGCGTTTATTTTGACAGAAGTATCGTAAAACTCCTGACAAACGGCTGGACAGGAAGTGCTACGTGTTGCTGCTATTGGTTCTATTCACGCTCATAAACAACCAGTGTTTCATAGAAATACCCACGGAAACAACAACGTAAAGGTGTAGAAAACAGCATTTGTATAAACTGCCATGAAATTTTAATGATTAACTCATTAGTCCTGTCAGACGTAAACTATATTTCTCCAAATTGTTCAAGATATTATCTTCAACAAGTAAAATATTAAGCATTTAAAGCTTTCCCAGAAACCACTTCAAAACAGCCGAACTGGTTCTTTAAGGGCTTGGCTCTTTTTTTTATTGTCTGCTGCCAAAAGGTGAAGGTGAACAATAGTGTTTTGACTCTGTCTGTGCGTATATCTGCGTACTACCACGTGTCTTAATGAATGATAATGAAACTTGCAGAAAGTACTAACTGGATAATCATCTACAACTGAATAACTTTTTGAGTCTGCCAAAATCAAGATGGCTGCCATAGCTAATCAGCAGTAGCCAACACGAAAATGGCTGTAACTTAGTTAATTTGACAAACATTCAGCTAAATCGTTTACATCACATACTCCGAACATCAGACCTTACAAAACTGCAGAACTTTGGGCATGACATCACTTTCAAGGTTTGTCCAAAACGGCTACAACTTTCATTTCTTCTCGTAACATGATCTTAGTGTAAGTTTGTAGGTCAGCTCTCTGATATTATTGGGTGTTTCTGTTTTAATTTTTCAGGTCTATCCCAATGAGCGCCATAGTATCCGCTGCCCTGAGTCTGGAGAACACTATGAGATAATGCTGCTGCACTTTCTACAACAATACCTCTAAAATGAGACTTTAGGGGAGAAGTGAAGTCTAGTTTCCCCAAGTTCTTGGTTACCCTTCCAGCAATTCTTTGTTGTTTTTTTTTTTGCAAACTTCTCATCTCAAACCAAATCCAACTTTCTATTCTGTTGTCAGAAACCCCGTCAGCTCTTCAGCAGCCAGGAGCCACACGTTTCCATCTCCACGTTGTTTCTCCCTCTGTTTTCCTCAGTTACTTGCTTTGACCCGTCCCCGTGTGCCCGCGGGGGGTATTTTTTTTTATCAGCACACCTTAAAAGCAGAGCAAACACAAGGACACTTGGGGGAATTGTTTGTAGTTTTGTCAGACTTAAATGTGGCTCATCCACAATCCCGCACTCAAAATGTTTTTTGCCAAATGCCGATGCTGTCGTTCGTCTCCACTTTTACCCAGAATGAAATGGATAAGTTCACAGAAATGAAGTCTTTACATAAAGTTGCAGACACGAGCGCTCACATTATATGCGAACAATAAAAACAGTGTATCCTCCACAAACATACACACAACAACACAGCAACACAGAATTTAACTTTCTGCATGCAATGTGAGTTGGCTTTATACAGTTTATGTAATAATGGAGAAAGGAAGAACATCAAGACTCTTCCTCTGCCTGCTTGTTTTAAATGTGTTGTTTAGAATAAAATATTTTTATGGGTTTTTAATTTTTTTATTATAGCTGTTGGAAGCTACTCATTGACACCTCTGTGTAGTTTCCTCACTTCACATTGCTCTCAAAATGTCCGCCTGCCTTCTAATACGTAATTTATATTTGCCAAAATACCTATTGGCTCTTGATCATCTGGTATTTCCTTTTTTTTTACTGCAATAAAAACAAAAGAAGGGTGAGCACCGGAGTCTTACAACAGCTTTGTACCACTGAAATACAATTTGTACATGACAATAAATAAATGTATCGATCAGGCGTGTGCTTGTGTGTGTGTGAGAGTGGGTTAGTTGTGCTTTGTGGTGTGTAGAATGCATCCAACAAAGTTTTATATCAGGTTAAAGGTCCAGTCCTCCTTGAAGGAATGCAAATTGAACACAAGCCCAGTCCGACTTTAGCCACGTCCAGTCCTTCTGACATGATCAGTGACAGCTGGTGGCGATATTAGGTGGGTGGGCTGACACCTGTACTATAAATTCTATTATAAAAGCTTTAAAAACAGCATTATTTCTTCTCTCTCATCAGCTCAACGTTATAGATCGCAGAGCAACGTGTTAACTGCAATTATCACAGTTCATTTGTGACACAGTGGCGGAACGGTTGGATCAGTTGGTAGAACGGATGCCTTCTAACAAGAAGGTCGCCGGATCAAATCCCGGCCGGGGACGCTTCTGGGTAGAGTTTGCGTGTTCTCTCTGCTGGCGTACCTGGGTTTGGTTTGCACCAAATGTCTTGACACGGTTAAATCCAAACTGGTTCATAACTACAGTAACAGACAGATAATAAGTCCGCACCACATTCTAAAAGCTCACACTGACAACTTTAGAGATGCAAAAAGCGGTAAAATTATTACAGTTCTGGGACACCCCCTGGTGACCGCAGATCCATTCAATATTAGCCAGTTGAAAAAGATGCGATGGTTGATTCATTTCAATCCAACGCTGCAACTTTATGATGTTTTGCTTTTAGAAACTAAGCTATAGACATCCTGTCTATAGACAGCAGACAAACTCTTAACTGTTCACTTCAGTACCATAAGAACAAGAATGTGAAATAAACTTTACAGAGTCTGACAACATAAAAACAAACTACCATAATCTGTAACAGAACTTGTCACAGACGTGACTCTTAAACCTAAAAGCTCCGAGGATCTCTCGAGGTGAAGCACATTACCTGTACGTCAGGGAAACAGCTGAAAATTAAAGCTGACAACTGAAGGCCCCTGAAGTCTTTAACATAAAAGAGATTTGCTTCTGACTTTTACTAGGACTTATAAAAAGATACGCTGCAGTTACTTTGCAGAAGCCATAACTTGGTGATCCTTTGGTGTAACTGTAAAAAATGTTAATGTATTGATATATGTGGTTTCAACTTTTAATTTCTTTCTAAATAGCACAAAAATAAACAAACATTTCTCTTAAAGCAGATTTATTGGCTCATTTAGCCATATATAATATTTTCTTAAAACAATATAAATTATGAGCAGGAAGCAGCAGAAATACAGTAAATGTTGTTTCTTAAATTAAAAAAAGCAATTACAATAACAAACTCTCAAGTCAGAGAACAAAGTTGATTTTACAATAAATGTAACAGCTATTAAAAAAATAATATTTAAAACCAAAGTAATGCCTCTTTAAAAAAAAAAAAAGTCAATATGACTTGTATTCAACTCTCCACGGGAAATTTTAAATGTTTAAAGGGATGGTCTGCTAATTTTTGAAGCGATGTTCTGTTAACTAATTATCAATAGTTACCTTATCAGCTGTGACATTCAGTCATAAAGAACAGAGCATGAAAAAAAAACTAAAGTATTCATTATTGCTAACCTAACAAGGCCCATTTTTAAAATTGTTTTTCACAGTTTGACGGTTTATAAAACTATTAAAAAAAACCAACAATAATGTACCGTTGGATGGCTTCTTGTGTAAACAATATTTGCTTTATAATCTGAAATTTGCCAAAAATGTTTACGTAAGTATTTTCAACTCTAATATCGTTATGACCTCAATGACAAAAACTGATCTCCCATTTATGTCGCCATTCAGCTTGGGGTTTATTAAAGCCTGTTTCTGTATCCAACCGTGCACTTTACTCTGTACAGAACATAAACAATAAATGACCTTTTACTTGGCGAGGAGTCTGAGCTTGTCTGGAAATGTTTCATGGCTCACACCGCAGCACACAGGCTGAGACTTGTTCATTGGAACAACAGGAGAAAAATAAATCACCCGACGTATTATTTGTGTCTTCGTTTCCATTTGTCATTTTAGATACTATAAAGCGACCCGTCTTTTTTACATAACAGAACACTAAAGCCCCATTTATTCTGTAGTTCGTATGTTTACTTCTGTTTATGGGCCTGGAAGCTGGTGGTACAAACTGAGCCACGACCGCAGGAAGTGAAAATCCCATCCTCACAAATCAGCACCAAGAAAAAGCAGTTTAGAACCCGCTTGTAATTCTTTTTTTTCTTCTTCTTTTATGTGATGCTTTTTGATTGCTTTATGACTTTTTGATTGCAGCAGGAGCAATCATCATTGCGCTGGTTTTAAGAGGGTAATACCGTCCCCTCCAGGTCTTCCAGAAGATGCCTTGCTTTCTCTGATGGCGCTGCTTTGGAGGAGGGCTCTGGAAATATCTACCATTTAAGTTGGAGCGACCACAGTTACTGAACCACCAACCGCCTGTAAAAACAGAAAAATATTGGTTTAGCCGCTGCAGTTTTGTCGAGCGTTATCAGAGCCTTGTTGTTACTCACCAGAGAGCTGTTTGGCACAGTTGACGTTAACTTTGCCGTCATTGTCCCGGTCACGAGTAGTAAACGGCAAACCAAGGACAGCGTCGGCTCCCAAGGAACTCTCAAGTGTGCCAAAAGGGTCAGACTCCTGAATTTGAAGAGAATAGTTGGTTTCCATTCCTCCCAATTGAAATGGAAACTGAACAGATGCTACGTCGTCTTCCCAGTCTGAGAGTTTGACGTTGAGGATGTAGCCGCCGTGTTTAACAACGGCGTAGATGTTGTCCAGACCCAACCAGAACTCTCCTGAAATAAATAAATAAAAGCTCGTAATCCCGACATCCATCACTGCCAAACCTCGGCTGGTTTTTTTTGTTCTCGTCAAACTTATCATCGGTTGTGTGAAGTAACAAGTAAAACCGAGTCCAATGACAACTAATCTGACCCAGTGTTGACCTGCTAGTAAGAGCGGGATAAAACTCTAATAAGCGTTTACCGTTCAGGCTGCCAAAGCCTTTCACATAAGCCTCCCACAGCTGGTCAAAATCCACCGAGCCGTCTTGGCGCCTCTGGATGACTGTCCATCCTCCATCTGCAGAGAGAAAGGAGAGGTTGATGAACAACTACCCATCCCCGTTACAAAAAAGTGAATACATTGTGTTCAATGTAAATTAAAATGGAATTGAATAATTAGCAAATCTCATCAATCCATATTTCTTTCACAATAGATTGTAGTAAACATAATACTTTTTTAAACTAAGAAATTGTGCTATAACAAATTAGGTTGTTTTGATTTTGATGGCAGCAACACGTTTCCAAAAAGTTGGGGATAGGGGCAATAAAAGGTAGAAAAATAAGTGGTATGAATCAGAAACAACTAGATTTTATAGCTAATAATAAGGTTAATTTGCAATAACCCAGTAAAAATCCTGGGTATAAAACACAATAGTAGCAAGAATTTGTTTGTGATTTTACTTATAAATTTATGGTGCAGTCATTTATTTCTTACAAAGCTTTCTAATTTTGTTTTTTGTAAGAATTTTTTATAATGCTCCTGTAACCCGACTACATTCTCAGGGGACTAGGGGGAAAAAATCTGCCACATTGAAATACATTAAAAATACAACTTTTAGTCCCATATTTATCACATCATACAAAAAATCTTTATTTTTATGTAAAGTTTTTCTTCTTTTTTTTACCTTTATCTCTATACTTTTGTGTTTTAAATTAGCCCACTAAGTGGTGCGCCGCTTTTATATTTAAGTAATGAAAAAGGACAAAAACTGTGTTTGACACACGTAAGTTTGACCAAAAGCTTTGCATCATCTTCGGTTACTTCATCCGGAGGGTCCAGTGGGCTGGGTGGGTCTCACAAAATACCAGACTGCTTATAAAAACAACTGAAATGTGGAGTTTTAAAAAAACTAAAGACTAAAAACCAGGCTGAGTTGGCGCTAATTGGTTGGCTATTTTATTGTGGTGCAAAAACATGTTAGAAATGATTATTTTTAAACACTTTAAACCTGATCAATTGTCTCCCTGAGGAAAATGAATTGGTCATAAAGTTAAAATGACAATACAAGGGTTACAGCAACATACATACAGAAATACTACTACTTCTCCGGATCAATAATAATAATTTAAAATTGTTTGAGGTAACGTGAGAAATCGTCCTGTGGTCAGAAAAACCTAACTCTGAAATTCTTTTTGCTCTACTTACCAGCCATTATCTCACAGAAGACGTCGAATGGTTCGGAGTTTTCTGGTCGGATCGTGTAGACCCCATCGGTGGTCTCTCCTCGCAGAAACAGTTCATGACAGTCCGCTGCCATCTCTGGAAGCGCAACAAAGACGGAACCGTTAGATTCACCTTCACAGTTAAGTTGAGTGATATACAAGTGACAGACAGGAATCAGTTTATGGGTCGAAGCAGCTAGAAAAGATGGCAACGCTCCTTTAGACTTTTTTCCTAAGCTAACAATAATGAAAGACTTATTTTGTTCATGTTATATAAATCTGAGTGCCACTACACATTCCCTTTGGACTGCAGTTCACATTAAACACATTTAAATATTGTTTTTCTGCAGTTTCACTACAGAATATTAAATATATTCTGTACTTGGAATGTGGAAACAAACTCGTAAATTTCTCCCCACTCACATTGCTTGTTTTAAGGCTACACTGTGAGTATTTACTGCAACATCGCCTCACTGCCCTTCAACGTTAATTTGAAGTCGTTTACTCCACCAAACCTTCCCAAGTAGGTCAAAAAAAAAAAAAAAAGAAGAAAGAAACCGCTCAGCACAGGACTCTGAGCGGGTCAAGTGTTTGCAAATAGGACTATCACTCCAGGGGAGCAGATTAAAGCTTATCACATGAAGTCTGGAGATATGAGCGCAAACCCGATAAAGTCTTTAAAAACAAAGAGTGTGACGAATTCTTTCTCCATCATAAACACGACCCATCTCCCAGTTCCCAAGCAGAGTTTTCTCTTCATGGCTGCTTGTTACACACTACCAGCCGTTACATTCCTCGGTCCCCCGCTTTCCATTTAGCTCATTATGCAGCGGCTGCATGCACAGCGACCAGCTGCTGACGTAGACGTGCACGGCTGCTGCGTGCACGGAGAGTGAATGGCTGTGGAAGGGGGTGGGGATTGTTTTGTTAGAGGAGCTGCCATTTTCCTTAATGAGACATGAGACAATTCTGCATGATCATGTGATGTAATTGTGGGACAATATTGGTTTTGCTTATGTCTGTGTGTATTTTTTGTGTCTGTTTGCTATAAATACTCATGAACCACTGGATGAGTTATATTATATATTAAAACTTGCAGAAAGTAGTCATTGGACGTACATCTACAAGTGATTGACTTGTGAATTCAACCTGATCCAGCTGAGCATAAAACCACACAAAAAAGCTAACCCTCAATTAGTCGATTCCACAGATAACGAGTTTGTCTAGCTAAGAGTCATCCACGCTGAGTCATGAGTCGGGCTTTTGATACTTTATGAGAAACGACCAAAATGGCTGCAACCCATCAACACAAAACGATCTTAGGCAAAAACCTTGACATGAAAAGCAGCGGGTTATCTGCCTTTCTTATTTGATATGTTTGTTTATATCTATTGAACCAGACAAATCCCAACGAGATTACTTTCTTCACTAAGATCGAGGCTATAAATGAATAATTCTGCTTGGTTGTTTTTAGGAAAGTAACTTTGACTGTCTTCAGTTGTTCACAGACGGATTAGTTTGTGAGTAACGACCCCTCAGAAAAAAGAATGAGGCCTTTCGTCTGAACGGGTCGGGGGATCTCCTGAACTTTGGCACACTTCTTATTCATTGCAATAAGAAAATAAGAGAAGAGGAATGGGGGAGGAAAAGGAGTCCACAGAAGAGGAGGAGGGGGAGACCCGACTAATGGATCTAGGGTAAAGGTTGTTCCTTCAAAAGGGACGTACAAACATTTTCAAAACAGGGGAAGATATCATGCAGAGCTCACAGATAATTTTAGACTGCACACACACACACGCACACACACACACACACACACACACACACGCACACCTGTAAGCGTGAGTAATCCACAAAGTCATTTGACCCTGACTAAACGTGCACAGAAACCAGTGACCTTTCACCCAGTTTACATCTATCAGCTGACAGAACCAGAAACTTTACAATTTTATTAATTTATTTGAAGTAAAATTTTAAAATTGGTAATTGTTTCTCACCAATTAGGTTTTAACGTCGATGTTGACTGATGTTTTTGCACACGGTTTTAAAAACTCACAATGATTTGAGTGTTTCAATAATCATTTGGTTTTTTTTCATATACAAAAGTTGTTCTAAAATGCATATTTGTGTGTACATAAAGCAACAAATAAAAAAAATTACAATTACAACATACAATTTTATTTACTGTATATGTGTAAACATATGCATTTGTTCATATCCTATATACATTTATTAAGAGCTAATTCACATAGTATTACATTTTGTAATTGTTGTATTTTGCTTTTTTTGTCCTCTGTTTATCAGATAATTGTGCTTTCAAAAAAGACAAGAAATAAAAGGAATATTAAACTTGTTGCTTTTTTAAAAATGTGGTTTTATTTCAGAATTCTCTTTTTTATTTGATCGGTTTTAGGTAAAAAAAAAAAAAACAACAAAATAAACTTGTTTATTTTCCTGTTTAAGGCACCTGGCGGGCTGATATATATAT
>JAVKLF010000064.1:17932377-17951499 GCA_034783495.1 Millerichthys robustus | reverse complement strand
GGGGGTACACTCACCCACAGGAGTGTCTCGTTGCTCCTCCACAGAGCTCTGCAAAGGATCATCGGTGCTTCCCTGCGGGTTGGGTCTTTGTCCTGTCAGCTGGAGGAGGCAGATCAGATGAGACTGGAGAAAACGTGACAATAAGCGCTGCGCGCCGTGCCGTGCCGTGCGCCTGAACGCAGCTGACTCACCTGACTCTGCAGCGTCCTGATGCGCGTGTTCTGCTTGTCCAGCTTGTCCTGCTGGAGCCTGATGCGCTCCACCAGATCATCGATGCGTCTGTTCTGAGCCTCCAGCAGGAGCTACCAGGAGTTTTATAAAAACAAGAGACAAATGTTGCAGATTACTGAGCATGATCTTGTTCCACATGGAGTCTGTGCGTAAAAGAAACCCCTCGCAGACCAGTGAAAACTGAGCACAGACCCAGGACTCTCTTACTGTAACAAGTCCTCCCCTTACTGTAACAAGTCCTCCCCTTACTGTAACAAGTCCTCCCCTTACTGTAACAAGTCCTCCCCTTACTGCAACAAGTCTTTCTCCCTTTCAGAGCGGCTGTGGCGCAGTTATGTAACACTTTCACAGCGCCACCAAGCAGCTTTTTGCGCTCACTTCAGCTCAAATAAACACAACTGGTTTCCACCATCTTAAATCCCAGCTTTCCCAATACTACCTGTGAAGTGGCAGAGGAAAGATTTAGTGACACATTCCTGCTGCTGATGCTTGCAGACCCCTTTGTCTGGCAGCCTGTTCTTGTACCACACGCTCCACCAGCGCGCCTCCGCCCACCCCTCACTGTATTTTTTAATGAAACAGGGACATTTTGTTGAAGTAGGTCTCTCCATTCTGCCTTGCGCACCTGCCAAATCCACGAACGCCTCTTCTGCCTGGAGACTTTGATTCCCTCCTTCCCTCCTGCTCACCTGGATGTTGCCAGCATCACTGCCGTTCCTGAACCCGGGGCTCATGTGTCCCTGCAGCATGCTGTCCACCCTCTGCTCCAGCCGGCTCATCCTCTCACTCATTGTCCTCCTCTCTTGCTGAATCTCCTCCGCCTTCTCCTTTAGCTCAGCTGTGATGTTGAGCAGCTGACCCTCTCTCTGCTCCATCTCCAGGGCGCGAGCCGTCAGGGTCTCCCCCTCCGCCTGCAGCCTTTGGCTCTCCTTTCCCAGCTCGGCTGTGGTGCGGTTGAAGGCTTTGAGCTTGATGAAAATGTCTCTCATCTGGACCTTGGTTTTGTCTACATGTTCCTTCAGGTTCTGGCCCAGCTGGAGAAGCCCGTGGGCAATTATATTGACATCATCCCTTGCTGCGTACTGGGCACGCTTCTCCTTGGCCCCGCTGGTCTGTGGGGCTCCTTTTCTCTCAAAAGGAAAACCTGTAGCCATGAGCAGCACGAGGCAGAGAATCAGAGCTGCCAGTGTTGTTTTCATGGCTGGTAAATAGCAGAAATGTCGCTGCAGATTGGGCCAGAATATCCTTTCCAGTCTTCTGGAGTTGAATGTAAAAGATCAGGTTCCTGGACGAACGCGCGCAGCTCTGTTTTGTGGTTTCATTGCTCTGAAGTAGAAACCCAGCTGCGTGCTATTGGACAAGCAGAGCAGAGGGAGGGGTGCAGCTCCTCTCAGGTTTCTGTTCCTCCTCCATCTCTCTGTTAACCATTTCTGCCAAAGGAAAAGAAGAGAGAGATCAGTTGTCATTTTAGATGGACTCTAATCAGCTGATGTTCTGTAATATCAAACACTTTTTGCTCACTGAGAAATGTTGTTGAGTGTAAAACAGTACAGCAATAGCCTGAAATTGGTAAATAGATAATGTTATGTGTCCCTGTGATGGACTGGAGACATGTCCAGGGTGTCCCCTCAGCCCCTCGCACTGTAACAGCTGGATATGGGTACCGGTGACCCCCCGTGACCCTGAAAGGAAGAAGCCTTACCTGACTGACAGAAAAACTATTCCCGGTGTTGTTGTTTTTTAATAATGAAGAAAAAAAGAAAAGCTCAGAGAGAAACTGCTGCTGCTTCAGTCTCCGGTGATGCTGTCAGGGTAAACATAATGTCTGGTTGAAGCCCCTGCTGCTGACAAACACACATTTTAAAAACAATTTCCTCAAATGGTAGAAAAATGTATGTTAAATTTCTCCTCGAAATTTTTATAAAGGGGATTACCGAGTCACCATGTTTACGACTGGGGTAAGTGTGGTGTGATTTAATTCATGGCAGGAATTAAACAAAAATAATGCACTCAAGTAAAGTACAGGCACTCTGTTGAAACTTTACTGAAGTGCAATTAAAGCTGTATAAACTATACTCTAAAAGTAAAAAGTAATTCATGAAAAAATTACTTTAAGTAAAAGTTGCTTGGTTATTTCTTATTACATTATATTTCTCCTGCCATGTACACATTTTAAAATGTACCATCGAATGTTTAAAATATTTTCAGTTAACAATTCGTCCGGACGACATCGTTCTGAGAGGGCTCCTCTGTAAGGATCTGCTGCTTGTTGATTGTGGGAATTAGGGGAAAGTTCACACAAAGAAAGTGCCAGCCTTACAAGAGCGAGGGATTCAGACAGCCTCCTCCATTTTCCACACAATCTGGAGCCGGACTGAGAAGAAAAAAGCCAAATTAACTCTCTCCTGTCTGCAGCTCAGACAAAGTAGGTGAAAGGTGAACAACTGCTGAGATGGGAAACTCAACTCACCCTTTTATTTGTGTGATACGTGACAAATGGGCATTATTCTCCTCAAAGCCTTGCTGAGAAACAAATTTTGCATTTAAGTAAAAATATTCACGGTTGTTTATTTTTTGGGCGGGACGACTGAGGTCAGTGAAGACAGACATTTATTAGCCTCAGTGGTGAATGATTTACTGTGACACTACGGAGGGATGGGGATGGTTGGGGATGAGGTTCTGCCTCAAGTGGAGGAGTTTAAGTATCTTGTTTTTCTGACTCAGATTAAGTGGGAGATGATGGATGGATGGATGGATGGATGGATGGATGGACTACAGAGGGATTACCACTAAACCCCAATATACCTGTTTATTTGTTGGAGTAAAAAAAATAAATACATTCAAACATTCTTGAAGTAGAAGAATTTCTTATACCAGGTTTTAAAGTTCCTCTAACCCTGAAAGGAAGAAGCAACATTTTTGTGTTCGCTAATGTTGATTACACATTCTGTGGCTGCTCTAAAACATAATAAGTTGTAGACTAACATCAAATGTTTACTTATTTTGCAAACAGACAAACAAGGTTGATGCCAGCAGATATGACCAAAGTTGAGAGCAAAAAAAAAAGGAAAAAAGTGACGCATCATGTTCTGAGTAAGAATGATGCTCAGCTCCCATCACACCAAGCATTTTATTGCTATTTTAATATTTAGACAAACTTAGCTGAACTATGGTCTCATTGCAATTGTAGACTAAGATTTTCACTAAGCACCAACTAAGATGAGATTTTGGTGGAAATCCTTTTTGTATTTTATTTGTCTGTAAACCAGAAGCATCCTAAATCATTCTCATGTAGGCATTTCTCGTAATGAAACAATTTGAATCTCTTTACCAGTGTTCCTAAAGACTGAACAGGAGTCCTTGCTGTGATGCAGTTTAAACACAATCACAGGAGACTGGAACAAATGGGCAAGACCAAGGATGTATCCCACAGTAACTTTAAATAAAACATAAACAATATTTACATTCTCTGGGGATCCAGAGCATATGAGGCAGCTTTAACTGCGAAATGAGTTTTCCAGAAAAGTTTTGGGGATTTCTTGGAATTAAATCCAGCTCATAAACTTAAAGGATACAGCTTTAAGACTCCCTAGAGTTCCTTAAAATGCAGCTTTGCACGATTTGCTCTAAGTTTGTCTCCTAAATGAGCCCCTTGGAGTGGTAAAACTGGATTCACATGAACTAAATGACCTAATGTCAAACACTCAAGCATGCATTCATCCACTCATCTTCAAGTTTTTGCCTGTGTCTGTAGTAACATTCGCATTAGCTCATCAACCAGAGGATTTTTCATATTAATGAAACGTGCAGAAAGTAATAATCAGATCTAAAACCAATTATTTTTTGGGAGTAGACGTGGTTCGAGGTGGCTGCCACAGCTGAAGTGACCTTAAAAGCATAGAAATTACAAAACATCAATCAATTCAGCATGATTGTGCAAGACTAGTGTGATAGTAACTCAAACTGATCTCCAAAACAGGAAATAATCAGCAGCTCGGGGCAAGACGCAAGAATAAAGGACACACTTTTGATGACAATGATGTTCAGATTTTGAACCATGTCTTTAAAAGTAGATTTTCACCAACTGCATGCTCAGTGCGAGCTACCAGAACTGACAAAGACTCCCGGATAGGTGTCGAAACGTTTTCAAACGAGATTCGATCCAGTTGCCCCCGATTTAAGCCTGCTTGCTGTTACGATGACCCGGATAACTGAGAATTTTTGCATGGTTTGTATGATTTACGAGGTTTAGTATCAGCCAGGTGCTGCTGGTTAAACACAGCAGGAAATAAAAAAATACAAGTTAAGATGTTGCAATAGTCCAGTCAAAATCCAATCCTACACGGACAATCGTGTTTCAATGATCAACAACCACACTGATCCCAGTCCATCTGCTGTGCCAAAAATCTCTAATTACCCTGAATCTTAATCCTAAATCCAGAACCCTAATTAAATTGAAGATGCCTTGGACAGCAGTATTAGCTCCATAAAGTACTTTTTTTTTTTTTTGCCTGAACAGTAAGAGCAGAAGGCCGTCTAATTGGAAAAATAATCCAGTTCTGAAAATGTGATTATTAAACCAGCATACAACATATATTACTTCATACATTAGGCATACTGAGGTGGTGGTGTCCTCCGGATATTTGGTTGAACTACAAGGGCAGGAGATAAACCCATGTTCTGCTGATTGGAAGCCTAACACTGGGCCAATGCCAGCCCGAGCACTGAAATTTGAAAAGCAGATGGGCCAAAAACAGAAAGGCTCAAGAGAGTTTTACTGACCATGAGAAACAGGACATGAACCAATAGAGAAAGGCACTGAATGACTCCCAGTTACCTCTGGTGTGGCTGTTTGCTTATGTACTAAGGCAGTATTTGTACAACATGAGGGCTGTGAACAAATTCTTTGAGGTCAGAGTTTATAAATCAAAGGTCTCACTTCCCTGTGTAGCTGACAGTGCCCCCTGCTGGACATAAGCCGCACTGACCATGAAACCTAAATGAAACACAAACCTAAAAGATGTGATGAGAATCATGAACATTGGTAAACTAAGAAGTATACACTGCACTGATTTAAATGCTGCATTACTGCAGCGTCTCCTGATGTTAGGGAAAACTAAATCCAGTACTCTGGTGGTGTTCAGATGAAGGATGGTTACCTTGGCGAATATCAAGGCGATCAATCGAAAATACAAGGTTATATGCATTTCTTCATTTTGAAATCCTATTCTTTTCCTCACCAATATTTTTGCTTTTCTAAGAAATCCGTTTGTACAATGGTGCAGCTTTATCTGTATGCTGACACAAACTTGGATGTGGAATTTACTCAGTTATAAAACACACTTTAAACATTTTTAGTTAATGGAAAATCTACAAGAGCGTAGCGGCTGCGGAGCGCTGCGAAGATGGTGCCTACGATGCTACGCAGTCCCTGAAAATAAAGATATGAAAGAAAAAAAATGAAAGCCATCTGTCACAGCATTGCACCTGATCTATGATCAAAAGCAGCTGGAGGAATAGACATAGCTCATCCATCATCCTAACCCGCCTCTTCATTACAGGGTCACTGGTGCCCATATCCAGCGGTCGCAGTGCGAGGGGCGGGGCTAACCTGGACAGGTCGCAAGTCCATCACAGATACTTTGAAATGGCAGAAAATAAAGAAAAGGAAAACAAAAAGGTTGAAATTTGCTGTAAAATAGCTAAAACGGTCAAGAAGTAGCACAAAAATGGCTACTTTAGGGTTGAGCAGAATATCTCTAACAGTCCACCAGTGCCCATCCAACACCTTAAACCTATGAACTTCCTACTTACACACCAAAATAATTACAACTTTTGTTAGACTGTACCAAAGGTTACTTATTTAAAAAATAAAATACCTAACATTTAAAGCTCATTAAGCTGGACATTAAATATTCTACTTCCCAAATACACATACAAGGATGTACAAGACAAAAAGACAATTCTGCTACACAGTATTTATACAAAAACTGAAATGACACACACAAGAGGACAATGTCATTTGAATACACAAATTTATTTCAAAACATCTGAATATGTGGTGATGTTGTCCACAGAACATGAAACCACAGCATCGACGGCTCCTCAGTTTTAGTGGAACTGTAAAGGAAAACTTTAGTTAAAAACAAAAACTACACACGAAAATACAAAAAGAATTTCCAAGATCTGTAGCTGAAATTTGCAATATATAAACTGTTCAGATTTATAAAAGCTTTACAAAGTTTCTGCACACTTGTTTTAAAATATTTGATCACTAGTTTGACTTGAATGAAAAACCTGAAACCTTGTGATAAAGTTTAACAAAAATCTTAAATTCAAACATTCAATCAAGAAAACAAATAAAATATTAAATTATAACGCTACAATGGTTTTTTATTTCTTATTTATAAAACAGCAACATGAACAAGTATTCAGATTTCCTGAACTTTGTCATGACAAGTATTTTACTGGGGATTTCATGTGATAAACCAACAGGAAGAGCACAATGATACTTTGTTTTAGTTTTACTTTATCAGTCAAACTAACATCTTCACTTTACCAGCAACAGCCCGTTTCGCATTTCAGTTCAAGCCATCCGTTGCCGCTCGTAGGTGGCAGACGACTGAATAAATCCTGGATTTTCAGCTGCCACTATTTACTTAGAGGACAGTTGGCTGCAGCAGACGTTATGCCCTTGGGCCGCAACTTCTAGATTTCGCACTCCAGTTTATAGCGGTGTTTCAGGTGATTAAACAACTCAGCGGCGTTACGGTTTGTCGACTTCCCTTTGCGATTGCACAACTTTGCAAATGACCCAAATCTGCTCAAGGTCAGACCTCAAAAAGCCAAACCAGCGTCAAACAACAGAAACTCAACCTGCGAGTTGCTCTGCGCCTCCAATGAGCAGAGATCTGAAGTTCTGCGTGGTTGGCCCGGTGCTGTGGTAAACCTAACAAGTCTGTAAATAAATATTGGAGTCTGAGATCTGAAATGGTTTCCCACGTTTAATTCGGCTTCTCAAAACGCATTTCTTTCATCTGGTTCGGATACTGGTATGAGGTCACACGCACAAAAATAGACACACAAAAGATCATCTCACGGTACTAATCGCAGAGCGGGAAATATTAATCACGACTTTTTCAAATGCAGATTTAATCCAACTAAGAATCTGTGACAATACTTCAAAATGGCTGTTCACAGACCTTCTCCATCCAACCCGACTAAACTCAACATATTCGGAAAAGAAGAATGTGAATAAAAAAACAGATCAGCCTCTAGTTAAAAAGTCCTGCAGCTAGAATTGAAGCAAAAGGTGAATTTACAGCGTGTAGATTTAGAGGGGCAGAATACAAATGAAAGTCTTTTTTTATTTGAGAACTTTGCAGCTACGTCCTTCAACTTCACATCTATACTTTGTGTTGGCCTATCGCACCAAATCCCAGCAAAATACTTAGTTTAAGGTTGTATTGTGACGAAATGTGAAGAGGTTATATATGTATACTTTCTCTAAAAGCACTGGTTTATTTTACATAAAGATGAACCAGGGCTTTGCTCCTCACCTATCGCAGCCTCCTGGCTTCTCTTTCAGACTCCAGAAGAGTCAACACATCTCCCTCTCTGACTGGACCTTTCACATTTCTGATGATGGAGCGGTTGCTGTCATCCATGAACTCAACACGCACCTGAAGTAAAGCACACAAAAACCCTTAAAATGCATTTTGCGTTCACCTAATTTTCCCCACTCGATACCTGACATGGTCAGTCAAAATTCAAGATAGACCAGATCCTCTGCAACCCTTTAGGAAGAAGTGGTAAAAGAAAACGGATCGACTGTCCTCCAGGTACATCTATCATGTTTCAGAACCAAACAAAATAACCCAGATTTTTCTAAATTCAAATATCCAGATTGTAATTGCATTTTTTGGATGTCACATTTGTTACCCAAACACAACCAAATAAAGGCTACTGCACCTGTACAGTAAATGTACATCTCTTTAATGTATCTTTATGAAATTTCACAATTATACAAATGACTTGATGTTTGTAATATTTCTTTTAACATGATTTAAACCTGATGTAAAACTAATACAGGAAAGGTTGCCATAAACTGCTGATTACAAATAAAAACAGAACCCACACATTACGGCGGAAGGATTAGCCTTCACCCAACTCTTTTCACATGGAAATATTCTGTACAGATTTAGTATAATTTCAGAAAATTAAACTATTAGCATGTGATTATTTAAAACAAAAAAGTAGAACATTTACATCTGACCCACAAAGCTAATAATGTCTACCACAACTAATCAGTAGATCACTAGTACACACTGCTATTAGTCTACCTGTCCAAGTTTCAGTTTTCAGAAGAATAATGGCAGATTAAATAGAGTAAATGCTTTCTTATTTTTACGAGTTAGATTAGAAAAAATATACAAAGGCCTAAAAGTCTGAGTACTTTAAGCCATCAGATAATAAAAGGGTCACTGGAATGCTTTTGTCACAGCAGTAAGTGATGCATAATCTGGCAAGAAAGACGTTTTTTATTGTTAAAAGCACTCCAAGTTAAAGAGGGTGTCTGTAATATTTTCTGGCACATATTTCTGAGGAGAGACTTGGACCACATTCAGACCTGGTTCTGGTCCTGGCTTCAGACAGAACTAAGTACAGATGTGAACAGCATCAATACGTACAAAAATTGTTTTACTCAGATCTTCAGAAGTAACTTCAATGGGCTTTAACTATTTAAGAACAAATGAAGTTTGAATGTAAAATTAAAAGAACACTAGCTCGAAATGGGTAGACGGTAATATCACTGGCCCGGCTAGCAGCGAACAGAGGCTTTGACACGATGTTAGCATACCTGTGTACATTGTCCCTGGGAACCAGTTCTACCGAGCACCTTGGTGACCTAAACAAACAAAACAGGGGTCAAAACAACATTGATTACATTTTAATCAGACGGTAAAATCGCAAAAAAGAAAAACAAAAAAGGGCCAGAGCTCGCTGCTAACCACGTCTAGCTAGCATCATGGCCTCCGTAATGGAAAGCGTGAGAGCGAAGTCGTTTTCAAACCTAAAATAGTTAACTTAGCTCTTAAAAATGTGACTACTGAACACAACACACAATACTGTAATCGTATATACAGATACAAAAAAATACTGATGCGTCTAAGGTGTTTTCTTACTCTTGCAAGCTTGATCGGCTGCACGCGGCTGGCGTCCATGTTGTCAGATAACACAGGAAAGGAAGTCACGTGGTACGCGGACCGATTATAAGGCAATCATAATGTTGATCTTTGGCACATTTTGATTAAATACAAATTAATATGTAAGCAAAAACTTTATATAAAATGACCACAGAAGGTAATAAAACAATATGTATAATTATATAATAAAAATAATACAATTTTAAAATCGCTACTTCCTGTTCCGGTGCACAGGGCAGTGGTGGCAAGCCATTTTAACTTAAATTGACTTCGTCTGACTGTCTATAATTACATTCTGTATATCTAAATATAATAAATACATATGGTAAATATATATATATGTAGATATAATTTATACTATTCAAATTCTAATTTGAGATATCTCAAATACGTATTTTGCCTAGACAAAACATAACTGAAGATATCTTAAATAATGATAATAATAAGAAAAATGTTCTCTCCGTGCATGTGTGGATTTTCTCCGGGTACTTCGGTTTCCTCCCACAGACCAAAAAACATAAATGTTAGGTTGATTGGTAACTCTAAATTGTCCCTAGGTGTGAGTGACACTGTGAATGGTTGTTTGTCTCATTTGTCTCTATGTCCCTGTGATGGACTTGTGACCTGTCCACAGTGTACCCCACTGGATGTGGGCACCAGTGACCCTGAAAGGAAGAAGCGGGTTAAGATAATGGATGGATGGAAATATTTAAATCTCTTTAATTCCTTTAAATATTGCTCTTTTTGAAACCTGTTTCAGCATACCAGGTTTTTTAAAATTCCATTTAGCTACTTTTAGATTTTAACTAAACTTTTGCTACTGGAGTGGCTGTTGATGAGAGGTAGGTGAGTCATCCTCTCAGATATTTGGTGGTTGGATTCCCCAGTCACATGTCAAAGTGTCCTTGGGCAATACGCTGAACCCCCACTGCCTCTGCTGCGTCCCATCAGTGTATGAATGTGATTTAAGCACCGATTAGTCTCTATAGAATGATTTATCTAGCTTGTAGAGAGATGCAGTAGAGCTGTGGGAATGGATAAATTAGGCACAGATTGTAGTGTAAAGTGCTTTAAGTATCCCTGGTGCTAAATAAGTTCAGTCCATTTACCATTTACTATTAGGCATTAGCTAAGCTTTTGCTACTTTTAGGTTTTAGCCAGCCTTTTTCTATTTTTACATTTTAGCTATTATTTTTATACATTTGACTAGTGTTTTGTTATTGTTTTTGCTCGCATTTGTCTTCTTATAGCCCAACTTCTAGCTATTGTTTTGCTTCTTTTAGCTTCAACTTCTTCAGCAAATTTAAAATTTTCATCAAATTTCATCAGTCACTCAAGGATAGCATTCATATTGCTTTTTCTCAGAAAATGCTAATTTTTCAAGTTTAGTTCTGTGCAAACAGTTTGTGTCGAAGTGTCCCTTAGCCTTTTTAGCTATATGTAATAATGTTCTCACAACACTCTGCCTTTCCTGTTCTCTGAGAAGTCAAAGCCTTAAATCGCTGCTCTAATCCCAGTGAACAGTATTTTTAACTTGTGCTGGGACAGGAAGAACGGCAATAGGATTAGAGAATCAGAGAAGGAACTGAATCTTGAACTCACACAGCTGAAAAACTCACCATCACTTTATTTTTTTTCGAAACACTGGATAATATTTTTTCCCCCCCCGGGAAATACTAATCTAATAGAATTGTTCTGTTTCTTACTGTTCTTCACTGACTGGAACCAAACTTGGCACCAAGCTTTTCTGCTTGTTGGTCTGCTGAAGAGCTGGTACTATGGCGAGCATAAAGCCCAAGCTGAAAGTGCTGAAAAAGCGCCGCTCCAGCCTTTTTGCAAGCATAAAACGAGACGTCAGCCTTTCGCAGAGCATTGAAGAGGAAGAGCACGAATTTCCTTTTTCACAGGACAGCTCGATAAAACCATGGACTTCAATGGACAACCTTGACACCCCTGTTGAGAAAAAAGCTCAGGGCAAAGATGCACCAAACCCAAGGAGATCAAACATTGTCAACCTGAATGTGGGTGGAAAGGTATTTCATATCCCAAAGCATCTGGCACTCAGATATCCAAAAACCAGAATCGGAGTCCTTGCTCTGTGTAATGATCCTGTTAAGCGTCAGACGCTCTGTGACGACTATAATGTTCAGAACAACGAGTTCTTCTTTGACAGGGACCCTAGGTTTTTCCACTACATATTTCACTTCTACTGCAGTAATGTCCTTTGGGTGATGGACAGCCTCTGTCCTGTCAACTTTGAGGAGGAGATGTCATTCTGGGGGCTGAAACTGAAGGACACTCCAAGGTATGCTGCTTAGATTGTACCATGAGCTGTTGTAGATCACCCACCAGTGAATGCGATGGAGTAGTGACCTTGTTTTTGTTCAAAGTTTCATCAAAATGGCTACAACTGTCAGTTTTTAACATAATCTGATTTTAGTCTGAAACTGGACCGGAAGGCTGTGCAATATGCATTCCTATGGATACATATGCTTAATTTCCTTTGTCTTAGGTGCTGTCGCATTTTATTTGAAGAAAAAGTGGATGACATCAGAGACCAGCTGAAGGTTAACCAAGAGCTGCTTGATGAGATTAAACCTCACCAGGACGACGAAGGCTACACGACCATGTTTCTTGGAGACTTTCGAAGGGCCCTTTGGAACTTGATGGAGAATCCTTACTCCTCTCTGACGGCTAAAGCTTTCGCTGTATTTTCTAGTCTTTTTGTTCTTATCTCTATTGTTGCCATGACAATGAACACAGTCAATGAACTCAGGTCCTACAAAGTTGCCGGCAAAACCTATATGGAATGGGTGGAGGTCGCTTCCATCTTGTTTTTCACTCTAGAATATTTTCTGCGACTTGTCACCACATCTAACATCAAACATTTCGTGAAAAGTGCCCTGAACTTTGTTGACGTGGTGGCTGTTATGCCATACTTCATCCAAATCATCTTTGAAACGTTTGTTATAGATTCAGAAGATGTCAGTGCACAGGAAGACCTAAAAGCAATGTCCAGGGTCAGTAAAGTCAGCAAAGTGCTCAAAGTGATCAAGCTGATGCGCATCTTCCGTATCTTGAAACTTGCCCGTCACTCCACAGGAATGAGGGCGTTTGGTTTTACAATTCGTCAGTGCTCTGAGCAGGTATGAACACATGCACATACACACACGTGCACAATTAGATGTATCTATTTTTAATCTAAGTAGGATTCAAACGGCCTTACAGCAAAATTAAAAAAGAACAGGAATTTCCAGTAAAAAAATCAAGCTTAGCATTCTTTGAAGAAATGCATATTACTTGCTATCTTTCATGCTAGTGTTTTAGAATAATATGTTGAAAAATGATGATGCAATTTGCACAATGAGTAGCACTTTGAATATTTGTTTAAAAGGTTGACTCAACTGGAGTTACACCAAATTTTAGCACAATTTCTGTAAAACTGTCGGAATTACAACTATTTTTGTGTTTTCTAAGATCAGTTGACTGCAGTGGTCATCTCGAATTGGGTTGGTTCCAACCGTAAATGTGCTTTAGATGTACATTGAACAATTATTTCTTGATCGTTTCAATAAAATCTGCCCCGTGCTTCAGGCAACATTTTCCAAACAGACAGAGATGACTCCAAATAATTATTGGCAAAATTTTAAATGAATCAGTGTAAGCTAGCCTTGTGAATGTGTTGGGGATCAATCTCAGCTACCGTATTACCCCACTGAATAATAGGTCAATATCTGTGAAATTGACTTAATTATTGCCATTTTAGCGTCTCATAAGATCAGTTGGCTGTTGCAGCTGTCTTGGATTTTATACAGCCTTTGGTCTTGACTGAATAGAGATATTTTATGGTCTACCAGATATCTTCTAAGTGGTCATTATTGTGGCAGAGTGTAGCAACTCCTTCTGTAGTCTCCACTGGTGACAGATAGTTTGTGTTTAATTTAACTTTAATAAAAACACAGCCTTCTGAACTCACGCAACTCCTTTTCTAATAATATCAATTTTAGATTGGCTAACTAATTGGTGTAAAAGAAAACTAATACTCTAGGTGTATTTTCATTTGCAGTATCGTGCAAGCGTAAGTGTTGCCGTTTCTGATTCTGTAGGTGTGCTGTCTGTTTCTGTTTATCGCCATGGGCATCTTCACCTTCTCTGCCCTGATGCATTCTGTGGAGGTGGATCAGCCTGGGACACCATTCAGCAGCATCCCCGATGCCTGGTGGTGGGCTGCGGTGAGTCAGACAAAAAAAGTAAAGCTTGTGGCTGTTAAAAAGATAAAAAGAACGATAAAAAAGTGAAGTTATAACATGTCATTTTAACACGGAATGTACTTAAAGTGAAGTTTTGAACGGTATAAAAGGTCGTATCATCCAAATCCTGAGTGAGTTCAATTTTTGATTTGCTATAATAAATGGAAATATATTAAAAATATTTTTAAAAATCACACAATGCAGATATATTTAGATTGCAAATAATGTATGGAAAAAAAAACAAGAGTAGCGTGAATGCTGACTCAGCATTTACACAATTAAGGGAAGTCATTGTAAATTTGTGAAACTGTACGTAGAATGATTCTACTCTTTCCTTTCCTTTAGGTGAGCATCTCTACGGTCGGTTACGGAGATGTTATCCCCGTCTCCTATCTTGGCCGCTGCGTGGCATTTGGCTGCATCTCTTTTGGTATCATCCTCAACGGAATGCCCATCTCCATCCTTTTCAACAAGTTTTCTGACTACTACGCCAAACTGAAGGAACAGGAATACACATTTTCAAACATCGAGCGCTCCTTCCAGCTTCAGAAGCGTCTGAGGCGTAAGTTCGACAGCTGTTTCGAACCCCCGCCGGAAGAATCGGATGATGAAGTTCACTTTCGACCCAGTGGAAGACATTCTGATGATGACTATGACGTTGAAGAATGAGAAGTGCTGCCTAACCACAAATAGCCTTATTAAAAGTTTAGGACCCCTTCTGCGTCTTACACAGAACCTGTATGTAAACCGGACTCCCTCCGCCCCCTGGCTGCACTGAGAAATTCTGTTCATAAACGTTACGAACATGCTCCCCGTAAAATATTGCATCTTCTCTGCTCTGGGAATGAGGAGCTGGAAAGTGTAGCTGGAGAGAGAGATGTCTGGGTTTTCCTTTATGTTGTCTCCGCAACCTGATAGGCGGTGGAAGATGGAGATGATCTTGAAGATTGTGCATAGTTATTTTTAAAAGTTTGGCCAAGACAGCCATGACTGTATTTCTTAAGATGATCTTACGAGGCTGGCGTGAAAAGTGTCGAGCGAAATGCGTTCCTTTAATTAAGAAAAGCTTTTCTTTGAAGGAACGTTAGGCCTTTAACGTTTGCAGTTTCAATCTGCCAACCGTGTTGTTAAAAGATCCAAAAACATGTTTTTATCTTAATGTCATTTTTTTTTTAACCTTGAGTTTTTAAATCATTTTCATGTTAATCTCTAGAACAGAACATGTTTTTCTTTCACCAAGGTTGAATCCATCTTTGGACCAGTTTATGGCCTTTTCGGAACCACAGCTGTGGGTAGCACACACACACACTGACTATATAAACCCTTTTGAGTTGGTCTAAAAAGTCATCACACTACAATCCTGCTCTGCCCTCTGTTTTTTACCCACATTTTCTGCCTTTGCTGACCATCTGAGAAGCTTTCGAACATCATACATGGCCGCTGCTAAGTCTCTGGCGTGTGTGTTGATGGTTTTGGTAGCTGAAGTGTGTGTGGTTCACGCAGAGGACAGGATTAAGATGTGTGGGCGAGAGCTGATTCGTCTGGCCGTCTCTACCTGTGGGAACTCCCGGGTGAGGAGAAGCCTCCTGGACACAGAACCGGTTCAAGATGAACACACCACTGACTGTATGTTTTCTCTGTTTAAACCCATGATTTCGTAGATCAAGTTTTCCTAAAGGCTGTAGACTGATTTATAGTCAACTTAGAAATTTATCCTAAAAATCAAGTCGTTTCAAATGTTCTCTTTGAATCCTTACTGTAGCTGTGTCCTCTCCACAGGGGGCAGTGACTCCTCCACTGAGCAGCACCGGACTTCGGAGATGTTTCACGTTCCTCCACAGCCTGATGGGAAGAAGGCGGCCTCTTTGTTTTCTCACTGGTATCCCCTGATGTCACGGATCAGACGAGCTGCTGGAAAAATATCTGATATCTGCTGCGAAAAAGGATGCAGCATGAAGGAGCTGATTCAGTTTTGCTAAATACCACTCTCAAACTGGTCTGAATGCTGTAGTCCACTGAGCTGTGGAGTCATGAAAGATATTTAATTAAAATAACTAATAATTGAGAACGCAAGTAAATACTTTCATATAGTTTTATATATTTTTAATGTATCAAAACTTGTAAAACAATAAGATCTTGATCACATCAAATAAATTGTGCAATGTGACAATGAGTGAGTTTTAGCTCAATGATATATTGTTTTATTTTGCCTCATTTGTGACTTTATTTCTAAATATGCAATAATCTCTCACATTTATAGGATAACCAGATATTATTGCCTTTTTCTTCATTTCTTTGCACGCTTTCATTTGTGTTAGAACTAATTCTAGTAGAAGTTATTAACTAAACTACATTTAGCGGTGGCTCAGTTGGTAGAGCTAAAAATATTAGAATAGAGTAGAAAGAAAAATAAAATATTATTTAAAAAAAAACACGAATAGATATCAATATATTTTTATGGGAATTTTATTTTAATGAGGTGAAAAACAAATTGAAATGTATAAAAGCTGAAAGCCATCCTGACAAAGCAGAATGTTTTTGTGTAAAAAAGCACAAAGTATGCAGTAGTAGCTTGATTATGTGAAGAGGTTAGCTTTGAAATTTAAATATGCTGTTTAACAGATTGTTGTGCGTCGTCACTGCATGCTAATACACACGTGATCTACACGCATGTGAATAAAGTGATGATGTGGAATCACTCTGAGGGAATCCAATCAAAATGAAGCTATTGGCCAAGCCATTAAACTGCATAATGAGAGAAATAATCTCTGTAATCCAGTCAATTCTTCACAGTAAGGAGGGTGTAATTCCTTTGATGGATAATCAAATGTAGCGTTGATTATCCACTGCATTATACTGACGCCTGCTGGAAATGAATCCTGATAGCAAATGAAATAAGTCTGGAAAATCACTGATTGGTTCATTTTTGTAATTGGGGTGGATGGGTGGCATGGTGTTTGCAAATAGTCTTTGCCTAATTGATTTTTGTTTTGCTGTCATCATGGGAAACACAAAAATAACTGAATTTTAGACCTAATTTATGGTAAATTAGCTTTTTAGGTTTATTACTTGGACAAAACAGCAAACCAATAATGTTTAGAGAAGAAAACTAAATTCTGCAGCCCATTTTCCATGTGCAATCAATTCTTCACACGTCGCTTTTTAAAGAATTAAACAACTACCAGTTTGTGTTTCTGTATATCTTGGCACATTGTGTTTGATACATGTTTCAGCAACTTAATACTGATAAAAAACAAAACTACTAAAATCATACTACTAAGTTCCAACATTCATCAACTAAAAAGCATCAGATCCAAAACAAAAAACACAAATGCAAAGTCATAATGCATGTATTTTTTCATCTAAATTATTTAGATTAATTTAATTTAATGCTTTAGATGGTTGAATCATCTAATCATCTCTTGTTAACCTGGAAATGTTACTTATTTCAAGAGTCTTAAACAAGTGCAGGTATTTTTTTCAACTGGCTGATTATTTAACTTACGGTACTTTGAGAAGATTCAGACTCAAATTAAGTAAAATAATCTGGATGTAGGATCGTCAGACTTGATTAAATGGACAATCTTTGCAGTGTGGTAGTAGCTGAGAACCATCCACAACATGGATCCTGACATTTTGTGACATTAGATTGCGCACAACTTTAAGATTTGACCAAAAAGGCTAAACTGTTATTTTTCAGCCTTGATCAACCCTTTTTTTACATTTAGGCATGCAACACATTTATTTTTTGTAAAACAAGTGATTTAAAAAAAAAATCTTTTCCCTACAAATGTAATCACTGGTTTATATGAACCTTTATTTAAAAAACAAAATGTCGCTCTCAAAGCATCACCCTATTTATGAGTGACTGACTGCTCACGTGTACAGTATGCACCAAAGTACAGAATGTCTGCAGAAAACATGCAGCTGGTAGTTAATCATCAGACAGTACCTAATAACAACCAGCAGAGGGCAACAGATAGTTGATGTTGAACAACCTACTGCAAAGTGTGTCACCATCTAGTATTAAGGCACCCAGAATATGCTTAACCCTTTGGGATAAACTAATTATACTAACTTGTCAATTCTGGTAGCTTGCACTGAGCTCAGTGGAAGAAGAATTGAACTCAAACTCTGATTGCCTCTGATTCAAACCTGTTTGCTGTTGCGACGACCGGGATAACCGAGAACTTGCACAGACATATACTAACTTGTGTTACGTTTAAATATTGGTGACGTGGTTTTATTTCAATCACACATTTTTCAGCGTAAAAAAGGGTCAGCTTTAAGGCCACTTGCAGGCCTTGGTCTCCAGTTACACAGAACCAACACGAGAAGACAACTTGTTAGAGGCACTTTTAAGGGATAGTCTAGTTAACTGTGAAGTTTTGTCACATAGTTAGCAGTACATTATCAGCCATGATATCATGGAGTATGGAGAAAGAGGTACGTAAAAGTCTTAGTCCAGGCTAGACTAGTCCAACAAGTGGCAGTTTTAAATTTGTTTTTGAGGTTTATAAAAGAACCTTTTCTCATAAACAAATGAATGGATGCTATTGCTATATGAAATCTGTATACTTTTGCATTACATTGTTTTTAGTTTGTTGCTGTTTTCATGGACAAACGGTGTACATATTATTATGATGATGTTAGTGTGTGGTGCATATAGTAGATGGACTGATACATTCAGCAGCTTTGGCATCATAGGCCACACACACACACACACACACACACACACATGGTCTAGTGCAGCTATGTTTATGGAGACTTTGCATAGACGTCTATTAATTTCTACAGCCTAACCCTGACCCCTGACCCTATTTTAGCCGTAGAAAAGTTTCATTTACATGCCACCATGGAACAGTCAGCAGTAGCTTTGCACCGGTTCAATTAATTTAAGGTTTTGATGTGGTGGGATGAACATTTGATTGCAGTTGGGTGCGACATGAACACGGTGCATGAGGACTGAGACGCCTTTTTGTGCTTTTGGACCTGGGTGGAGCAGCTGCTCATTGGGGAAAATAAAACGGTAGCTGTGTTTTAACATCAGAGCATAGCAGCGTACCACTTCAGGGGCATAACCATAACCATGACCATATATGGGCTTGAGATGTGATTGACGAGTAGCCACTAAAGTAGTAAAGTACATTTTTGTTGTTGTTGGGTTCTAAGCGTGCCTGTTTTGTGAACTCCATTTTAAAGTAAGTAAGTAAGTAAACTTTATTTCTATAGCACAGATAAAATCACAAAGTGCTTTACGAAAAGATCAACACAACAGTAAAAAAAAAGAAATATAAAAACAGGGCACAAATATTAGTTAAAAGCCAGTCTGAATAAATGAGTCTTAAGACTTTTTTTAAAGAGTCAGTAGAGTCTGAGCAGCGCAGTGACAGAGGGAGAGCGTTCCAGAGCCTCGGGGCCACCACCTGAAATGC
>JAVKLF010000064.1:17914939-17932277 GCA_034783495.1 Millerichthys robustus | reverse complement strand
AGTTCCTTCTGTGATAAAATAGTTTGCAGCTTTGAAATATTCCTTAAATGATAAAAACAGTTACGAACTAACAGTTTTCAATGACTGTCCAAAGACAAGGAACTGTCAAAGACAACACCCAAGTTACGGAGACTGTTTAAGAACGCAAGATGCTCCCTGATTTCAGCGATTTTATTGTCAGGAGCAACAATAAGAGTCTCCTCCCTTTTGCTCTCCTTCCACTTTTTTTATTAATTGTTCTTCATCTCCTCACCAGCTGACCTTCTATGCACAATTAAGTTATTATTCATACAATCCTTCTGAACTTTTTCACTTGTTCTACTTAGGGTTACACTGGTGCCAAGCTTGTCTTGTTAGGTGATAAGGGTGAAATGCTAAATCACACCACCACAGCCACCACTGTCACTGCCTTCCCCTTACCTTGTCCTGCAAACAGTCTCTGGTTTCACATTCATCCGATCCCACTACACTCATCAATAAGAAAGTTGTTCTCTTCCGACATGAGACGAGGCGGTGTTTTGGGCCTGACCGATGTTCGTTTGAATGAAGTTGAAGTATCAGACTTCCTTCCTTCTTTCAGTTTCATGTCTTTTTAATTTAAGCAGCATGTACGGACATTAGGTGAAATTCCATCTGTTTCAGTAATACTAATTCAATACAGAAAATTAATAATTATAATAATTAAATATCCTCATTTTTATTTATTATTAACACAGTGGAACGTTGATATTCATGTTTTTGGTCTGTGGGAGGAAACCTGCACCTGGTGAAAACCCATGTGTGCACAGGGAGAACATGCAAACTCCACCCAGACAGGTGCCTGGCTGGGATTTGATCTGGCAACCTTCAATTCAAGATGTTTGCAAAATCATTTTTAACGTCCTGTTTTTTGCTTACTGCTAAGTCGCAAACATCTGACCGCAAAACATTTTGAGATACACAGTTTACTGTCAAGTGTGAACAGTGGTGTCAGAGCTTACTGCGTATGATACGTGTGTTAAACACAAGGCCCACTGGCCTGCCATGACATATTATGTGGCTTCAAAGGCGTGTTAATGTCTAAAATAAGCGTATGCTGCTTTAAAGCCAGCATTGATCCTGAACTACATCTCCCACAATGCATGTCAATCATTTTACCCATAAAATGACAGCATCCCACCACTAGGTGGCGGTGCACAGAGTTCAAAAGTAGCAGGTACTTCACCAGCAGTGAAGGTGAAGTTTGACACCCCTGCTCATGGAATCATGCATCTGACTTGTTTGGCTCTTCCTGCAGTTGGTGGACCCATGGAGGCAAATCCGTGTAACTCATTTGGGCTGAGCCTGCTCAGGCCCCATGGGTAGAGGCTAGAGACTGTGAATACAGTGCGAGTTCTCTCTGCAGGGTGGCCGGACTGTCCCTTACAGATAGTGCGAGAAGTTAAGTTATCCAGGAAAGATTAGGAGTATAGGCGTTGAGGTGGGTCGTGCATCTGGTAATGATGCCTACCTAGGGAGATTTTCCAAGCGTGTCCGACTGAGAGGAGACCCCGGTGAAGACCCAGGACATGTTAGAGAGTCTATGTTTCTTGACTGGCTTGGGAACACCTTAGAATCCTCCCAGAAGAGCTGGACAAGGGGGCTGTAAAAACGGATGTCCGGGCCTCCCTGCTAAAGCTGCTGCTCCCGCTGACCAAATTCAGAAAACGTGGTAATGGATGAATTGATGTCATAATGATAAGATGAAATCTCAAATGTGTGTGGGAAAAGAGGGATGGGGGTAAGCAAACAAACAAACAAACAGCCATTGTTGTCCTTTGAAATTTAGGTATCCGTATGAGTATAACTCTGGTTTTCCTTAAGACGTCTATAGGCGCCATTCCCTATGCAGCAATTTCCCTGCTCCCGTCTGTAATTACATACCTCTGATGAAGTGCCTGACTGAATAATATAAAGATCCAGGAGTTCTTTCTAATGCCTGCGTTTTGTTTTCTTTCCTCCCCTAAAGCGTGTTAGCTTTGCTTGGGTCACCCCCACTGAGTAACCTGCAGGTGATGGGGGGAACCTGCCATTCTCATGCACGGAGACCCCTGATGCCAGCTTGCCTAAAAATAGTTTAGTGGTAATAAATAAAACAAACTCTCTCCGAATGCCAAATATCCCTCTTTCCGTGTGATTTCAGTCTGTGTGGTTTAATGTACGATTCCTTTATTTGCTGAATAAACAAAAAACGTTCTCGGGACAATAATGGTAGATATTAGTGGTGATTCTTAAAAATGGTTTGCAAAAGATAGGAGTTACCGTTTAGTAATAATAAACAGAATTTGTTGGTATCCTTCCACAAGAAAATAAAAAAAACAAAACAAGACAAAAAAAAAAACTTTTTAAAAATTGTGTTTCTGTCAACCCTTTTGGCTCTTTTTCTATGAATCCGTTATTCAAAATGTAAAAGATGTTACAGAAAGCGACAAACCTCAAACTTGGAGTTCCACTTGAAGGATTTTAGATGGTTTGGCTCCATTTCTATCATCCGCACGATACATCTGTTCAATCTGGTGTGCATTTCCTCTTTTGTCCACGTCCTGGGAGGTTGGCTTCGGTCCCATGAGACTTTTACTTTTAATAATTTTGGCAGCTGTCATCAGAGAAACATGAAGCTGGTAAAGAGGCCTGTAACGTAAATATCTATAATCTTTTTGTGTCTTCAAACAGCCGTTTGCGTTCTCTGTTCCACGTTCAGTATTGTGCACACAACCATACCAAACTATGGCTGATCCATCCACCATTTACTGAGTGTCATATGTCATATTAATTTCATCAAACTTCTCCTCTTTATCTCCTCCTCTTCCTTTCTTTTCCTTGCCTTGCCTTCACATTCAAATTATTGTCAAACAATATATATTGTTTATTTTTGGCTTGCAGCTACTGTTTGGTTATTTTAACTTGCAGCTTCTGCTTCTTTTTTTTATCCTTTAGTGGCAGGATGAGTTGGTTAGGGTTAGGGTTTGGGGTCCATCTCTTCTAATAACTCATGCTCATTTTTCAACCAACGTTTCACTTCTACTCATTTTCAGGCAACTATCTGTACTTTCTTCTCCTCACATTTTAGTATTTCATTTCTGTTTCGCTTCAGCTTGTTTTCATTCCACTTTGTCATCATTAAGAAAAACCCCACAAATCTATCCAAACATATACCTCGTGGATAATTGTGATAGGAAAATACGTATAAATATAAACCATTTAGACGTCCTATTAGTTTGTAGGATCCATCACATGACACAAATCACATTACACTCCAGAAGGACGTATCAGGCGTGTGGAGCTGAGGATGAAGATGATGAAGCAGAAATATATCTGTGACTGAAACAGGAAGTCTAGTGCGTCCCACGTTTTTCAGCAATAACAATTTAATATAACCTTATAATCATTATGGTCTTAGAAAAATGTTTTTGGTGGGAGGTGTGGTGGTGCTCTATGAACCCCTTGGCACAGGGGTTTTGTCCTTAGTGGCATTTTTTTACCTCACTACCTCCCCGCTCATCAAACCTCCATCCCTTTCCTGGATACCAGAATCCACCTCCTCCTCAGGGACCTGCAAACCTCAAGGGACAAAGTGAGAAACCATATCACTAGCAATTCAGAAGAAAACTACTTACTTTTACTCCCAAATCTCTAATTCCTGATCCATTTTGTCTGACAGTCGTTACTTTCTGCACCTTTCAAACTAAAACGGTTTTCTTACTTCCTGTTTCTGTGTGATTTGAAGCCTGTGTTCATTTCTGATCAAAATTTATGACATTTAGTTGAAACTTATTTGGAGTTTTAATCATGGTTTTGCAAGTTTTAGGTTTAGCTATAATGTTTTCTTTAGTTCGTTTCAGCATGTAGCTACTGTTTAGCTTTCCCTTGCGTTTGGCTAATATTTAGCTAATTTAGATTTTCAGCTTGTCTTGCTAATTTTAGCCTTCAGATGCTGTTTTGTTAATTTACCTCTTCACTTCTGCTTGTTTTGACTAACCATTCAGCTTCAGCTTCTACAAATCTTAGCAGTCATTTATCACTCGGTATTCACGTTGCATTTTCTGTAAAATTGCACCTTTCTCTGAGTACCCCCCCCCCCCACCCTCTGCAAAGTTCCATCTTCCATTTTCACAGGCCTATAGTGTAAAGAAAAAAAAAAGCAGTAAATAAAAGAAGGTTGTACCGTCCTGAGCAGAGAAGATGACATGGTGCTCCGTTTTGTTTTTCCTGGCTGTCTCTGGCTGTCTGGTCACGATTCAAAGCCCTCCTAGTGGGGGGCGAGGGGCTTTGTGTTGATGCTGCAGCTGAAGTCTGCATGGGAAACACCCCCCCCCCCATCCCCCTACATGTTTCCTTCCTCCTCATGCAAATCCAACCACTACCCTTCACCTCCATCTCCTCCTCTTTTTCTCCTCCTCTTCCTTTCCTCCTCCCATCCTCTCCATCCCCACCTCCTCTTCATCCTTCTCCCCTTGCTGCTTCTTTCTTTTCTCTCTCTCTCCCTCTCGTTCTCTCGCTCTCCTCCACCCACGTATGGCTCTCCACGGCAGAGGAGCTAAAAATAGCACCAGGAATCCCCGCATCAATTCACAAGCAGAAGATGGGTATGTAGGCTTGCACAAGGTCAAAATCCACCACGATTTTTGTCAAAGCTCTTTTTCTCCCACACAGGATCCGAACCTTAAAGGATTTGGGTTGATCACCTCTTTAAACTGATAAAACCAGACTGTGTTAATGTTTAGAAAAAATCACATGACATCCTCCTACAATTAATGTCAGGATTTAGAACTGGGAATATTTTGTGGCAAAAAGAGATTAAAAGAAAGATTCTTCCTAACAGATATTAGTTAGCAAAATGGAGAACACACTCCCTCACACACACACAGACACACATACAAAGAATTGGAAGCAGCCAATCACAGGAACAATAAACTGAGCATGTGCTTGCAAAATTTCAGCGCGACTATTCTTTATTTCATGCTACAGGAGACAGGACACCGCAGCGGCTGGGAGAGCCCTTATTAGTAGGGGACTATTGATTTTCCTGCTGACTTTTAGAATCATCATGATGTGTTTTCTAGGAGCAGAGAGACTGTAACCTCCGTCATACAAGAGGTACGTTCTTCGCTCCAGTCCAACCTTTTCTAATGTTGTGCCTTTTAAAATATGATTCTGATTTGCTTTAGTGCCAGTTCAGGGTCTGGGTTGCAGAACGGTTCAGCTGGAGCCAAACTTGTTAACCTGCTGAGATTTATTGACCTAAAACAGAAATATTGAGCAGTTCTGTATTCGTGCTGCTTCTGGTACTGTGACTGGTTTGAACTGATCCGTTTGGGGGAATACACTGAGGTGTGTTTACCTCTTTAAACCCTCTCTAAAGCGGGTGTCTTTTTATAAACTGTAGTCCATCTCCAGTGGTTTGTGGTGAATATGGGGGGGTGTGGGGGGGTCAGTTGGTCACCTCCTTTGTATCTGGTGCAGCTCTGATGATGAGACATAGACCAAGTCTTTGAACCTTTGCATCAGTGATGAGCTTTCTCCTCTCCGGCACTCATCACCATATTTTAAAAAACGGACAAACTGAACCCCTCCTGTCAGACGCCGGTGCCATCCACCCACACAGTCGTGCGTCAGTCTGCTTGTGTGTTCACGAGTTTACACTACTGCACGGATACACACTCTGTGGATGCGTGGTTCCAATACACACACGGCGTCTAAGAATGAAATCACACTTCCCCTCGCTATAAAATGGAGTTTTGTGTACATATGGGCTCCATTATCATCGAACCTTGTCCTTCATTTTATGTTTTTTCTCATTACTCTTTTCACCTCTCCTATCAATAAACTGTTTTATTTAATGCAGTGGCCTCCATGTAAGAATATCCCTGTGGTTTCAAACTTAGGCAGTCATTTCAAATTTGCAGAGATGTTTTAGATGATGTTTTTGCCATATTGAAACTGTTTATTGGTTGTCAACTGTTTCACTATCTTTGGAAACTACTGTATTGTCGGGCTACAATGCAGTTATCCGCACCATCGTTTGTATTCTAAAAATGAAAAACCATCAGCCTGATTTGTTGTAATAGTCTGAAATAAATCACTAATCATGAAAGATGTCATTTGTCCTATTTTGTAAAGTAGTTAATCATAATTTCTGAATACTTTCTTATTTTAACCTAAAAAAACTTATGAGGAAAATGAACAAAACTTGTAATCATAAAATAGACTAACATTTGTTTGGTACATTTAATTAATTTCTTGTTTGTTTCATTTATGGTTTTATGACAGCTAGAAGCAGTTTTTAATATATAGACTTTACCAACAATGTTTTCCATCAGAAAAAGGATTGTCTTAGATATTTTAGTTTCCCAATTTATTTCAGTCTGATTAAGATTTGAACTTTTTGCTGTGCAAGTCATTAAAATGAGGTCTATTTCTAAAAACCTGGGAGTGTTGAGGGTGTTTTGAAACGACCAAGATAAAGACAGACCGTCCTTTTCTTCATCCATATGAGATGAATGATTTCATTGTCTTGGAGGATATTTAGGCTTGTTGCCATGTGCTCCAAGAGGCCTTTTTGGGTATCACCTTCATAAATTCCTTTAATCAGATCTCATCTCATTGTGAATGTTGGATGGCTGTGCATCACATGCTTTTTATTTTTCCTTGTGTTTTGTCTTTGTTTGTGGCAGGAACAGTTGTGGTCCGCCTATTTATGGAATGTAAGAATGCAAACAGTGGATATTGAACAACATTTTTCCTGCCTGCTGCTGAAAGCCAAAAATTGAATATATAGCGTTGTTGCTCATGTTGTGTGTCGCTCTGTTAGTGGAAGATCTCATGAACCAAATGACAACATTTAAGGAAACTTGGAAAAAGGAATATTTCAAAAAAATATTTGTATGTGGTAGTAGCTGAGCGTCCTCCACAAATCATTTTTTTGTGACATCTAGCGATATTTCATGAGATGAAGCATGTTGTTGTTTTGAAGGTTTGACCAAGACTGTTACAACGCCGTCATTTCTCAACCTGGGATAATATCAGTCCTTTTTATTTTCCACGATGGAAAAGCTTTGTAGTCATTTGAATAATAAGAAAATCTAACTACTGATCTTGTCTGTCAGAGATCAGTTCCCTCGTTGAGCTCTGAGGCCTGCCTCTGATCCTGCTGATGCTAACGGCTTGTTTCTCCCAGACACACTGTCTCAAGCGTGCTGTTTGGTATCATTTCACACAAGCTGCCCCGATGAAGCCAAAGCTAGAGTTGAGTCACAAGTATTAGGATCACAGATAGTTCAATGCGTGTGGAACATATTAGCGACACACAAAAACCCGCAAAATGAACATGTGATCGCAGGTCAAAGATTCCTGCTGCCGTTATATTTTTGCATCGATGCGATGTAAATAATGTGAAAGGTGTATGTTTAAGGCTAAGCTAAATAAACTATTTACATTGCAACAATGCAAAAAATATTAGGCGTGACAGATTTCTTCATTTATTTTAGGTTAAACCAATGTTTCTTTTTCTTTTCAGTGTACACAAATGTTAAGGAATCTACAAAATTGCCCTATCCCTTTTCAGTCATTCGTTTTTTGTCCCATTTTTCTTAATAACAATCACCTGCATATTTCAGTTTTTCAACCTTTTTTTTCTTGCACACAAATTCTTACACGTCTCTCAGCTTCAGTTTCCTTTTTCTCTGTAATTACAGGCTTCTTGTCTACTTCCTAAGTTCTGTGATTAAGTTACGGGTCCTGCTCTTGTTTGTTCCTCTTTCAGGCAGAGATCCTATTGTTTCTATTTCCTGTACCAAACAGGGACAGGCATGCGGCTTGCTTTTAATATGATTGGATTTACTCAATAGAAGCAAAGAAATAAAAAAAGAGAACATGCATAGTTAGTTGGTTTGGTTCAGTTTTAAGGTCGTAAAGTTTAATTTAATTATTCATGTAGAAGCAGTAACTTTGCTTCCCAAACTGGAAAATGAAACTCCACCTTGCCAAGGAACTTAACACAGGTCAGAGCAATCACCTAATGAAAATGATCAGGTTTCTAATGCAGCACTGGCCGATGTTCTGCTTTAAATTCCTGCAGTTGTTCGTGGAGCTTTAAAACAAAGTGTTTCAGCAATCTTCACTAATTTGGCAAAGCGTGCTTTACTGCTGCAGACATCAAAACTCCAAAAAGCTGAGCCAGCCCTAATGATAAGATTATTACCTATTCAGAATGACCAATGAATGATGTAGAAGTTGGCTTCTTCTTTATCTCTATTATCCCTCGTCTTCTTGGCTCAGTCTCAACCTCCATTCTGCTCTGAAATGCTGTGTCTGAGTCATTTATCTTCTACACTCTTCCTTCCAATTTTCTTTCATTTTTTTTAAACGAATTAAAAAAATAAAATGCTTTATGGTGTTATTAAACTGTTGTAACATTTTTAATACTTTGAAAACATTTTACTGGAACCTGCGATCATTACTGAGGAACGTGTCTCCGTACTGCAGCTTTTGTCTCAATATGTGTCACTATGAGAAAAATGAGAGCTGGGCTGAGATCAGGTGTTTGGCTTTACTCGCTTTTTCTTTAGATACTTTTGATCGCTTTCAAAGACTCCTAAACTTTTCACTCAAGTGGACTGTTTTTGGCTAAATCTACGCTTCACATGTGAATAGAAATAAATACAATAAACCTTGAACCTGTCCAATCCTTTTGTTGTTGTGTCCATGGTAGGTTATCTCAGACTAACCTGGTAAAGTAATGGTGCTATAAGATGGTGTTGTAAGTTGGGCGGCTGTGGCCGAGTGGTTAGGGAAGCCACCCTTCAATGAGAGAGTTCGGGGATCCTTTCTTCTTCCGTTACATGTCAAAGTGTCCCTGGGCAAGACACTGCACCCCCACTGTCTCTGATGTGTGTCCCATCAATGTAGGAATGGGATTTAAAACTCTGATTAATCCATAAAGTGATCTAACAAATGAAATTTGTTCCATAGGTAATGTGAAGGTGTTTTTCTGTAAAAAAAATATTTCTTTAATTGGTACTACTTTTGTTGCTTCTGTAGAACTTGCAGTTATTTTCCTGCAAAAAAGGTTATTCGATTTGAGGAATATGTCATTTTTAATATTATGTGACAAATAGGCGAAGAAGCTGAAATTGAGTTATAGCACAACTGTAGCTAAAATAAGCAAAATGCTTGATAAAAGTTGCAAATCAATCACTGAATTGTAAATGTAACAAAGGCTAATTTAAAGAGCATCAAAAGGCTGCTCAAAAGTTAAAAGCAGCAAAAGGTTATGTATTAGCTAAAAGTAGCTGAACACAGCTAAAAGTTTCAAATGTCTTGCTGAAAACATAACAAAACATTAACTAAAAATAGCTAACATAAAGCTAGAAGGAGCAAAAGGTTAGCTAACAGCTAAATATAACAGAATAGCTCAAAGCGTTGACTGACAGAAACACCTGAATGTCAGCCCCCATGCTCCACATTTCTGTCTGGTAATACAAAACCAGCATTTAAATAATTAAAAACTACAAACCTCTAATGGACATATTTTAACAAAACTGGGAAAAAGTAACCATTGGATGTGCATTTGCAGCCGATTAAATTTAAACTCAAGAGGTCTGCCACACAGAGATCTAAAAGAAACAAAAATGTAACAACTCAGTCAGTTTTACAAATAAAATAAAATAAAATAGCTAAAATGTGGTGGGGTGGCTGAGACTCATCCCCAACACATGCTGAAAAGTTAAACTATCAGATTAAATCTTTGCTTGAAGTTTTGCCGTTAATTATTTGGAGACAGATTAGTCTTTCAAATAGCAAATTTTCTCTTGAGCTACTAGATGGATACCAATAAAATTGTCAAATAATAATTGGATGTAGGCTACACCAATTTACTTTTGGAGTCAACTAGTTGGCTGCAACAAAATGACATTAGCATTTTCAAAACTGGAAATAAATCAATTTGTTTTACAGAGTTAGGTTTGGTGTCAGCCATTACAGAGTAACATGTGTGCCTGAACGTGTAACATTAGTGTCAATGTTGTTGTTGTTTTGGGTTATTAGAAAAAAATATTTCATAAACTACAGGATGAAATTTTATGAAACTTTCAGTAAGTAATCATTGGATGCCTATTTACAGATTAAAATGACCACCACATGTAATGCATGTTAGCCAACACATGCCAGTTTACAGACATGGATCTAAAATCTGAGTGTTGATATAAATTATTCTGAACACGCTCTGAAGCGTGACCTTTTATCAAATGGCACGAAATTGCGTTATTTCCAAGAACTGACCAATAGGACTCATTTCTCAATACAAAAAGATCTTGATTTGAAACTCAGGAATGAAAGACAGCGCGCAATCTTCCACAGCACGCTGGAACTTCTCCGATATGATGAACAAAATAAAAGCCTCTGCTTCTTGTTCGAGAAGTTCGGGGACGCGCGGTGACGTGGCAGCGGGGTAGTTATGGCAACACTGGGTGAAAAGCAGCAGGTTTGGATCTGAACGTTTTCCAGCGCATGTTGTGAAGCAGCTGCCTGTCGGAGGGATCGATCCCTGCAACCTGTGCGCATGGCAGAGGACAGACAGAGGCGAAGGCGGTGTTGTGGCTGGATGGTGACGTTTTAAGGCAGGTCCCGGTCCAACCTACCAATGGTACAAGTCGGTCCTGCTCTGCTGGGACTGAGCGCAATGAATGGGTGTCGGTGCTCTGCACGGCAAAGGAGCAAGCACAGCCAGACAAGGCGATCGGGGGGGGGATGCGGCATCGGTGCGCGGGAGCTGTCCATCAGCACCACATCCTCGACGGAAAGACAGGAACCCCAGAACCGAGCCGTGACCGAGTCGCTCCCATTTTCAGCCTGCCACCCCCGCCCTCCTCTCACCACCGAGTCCGCACCTCTACCACCGCCGCTCAGTGCCAGAGCCTCCAGGAGCTGCCGTGTCTGAGCCAGCCCTCCCGGAGACCCGTTCACAGCGGAGACCCCCTTCCGCTGGCGAGTTACGACACCAGTCGGCGACCTTCACACCGAGGGGGCGAAGCGAGCGCCGGGCAGCCGGCACACCTGCAGCAGCAGGATCCCTGGGCCCCGGCCGGTTCCCAGCAACAGCCGCCGCCGCCGCCGCAGTCCGGGGGGGAGCCTGTTTTTCCGAGCTGCCACTGCAGCTTTTCGGAGCAAGAAGCGAGCCTCTCTCAAAACCAGCCCCACACTGCCGACCCTCTCCCACCGCAACCCTCCCCACCTTTTCCTCCACCTATACCGCCGCCACCAACCACTTCCTCTCGCGGATCTGACAGAGGAGCTCGCCTCAACAGGAGCGGCAGTAATTACCAACAGGCGAGCGCTGTGGAACGCTGCAGGGGGGGAGGAGGAACAGGAGGGCACCGAGACCACAGGCAGCTGTTGCAGCAGCAGCAGCAGCAGCAGCACTGTCATCTAAGACTCCATCAGAGGGACCCCTCCCCTGAAGGAAGGGGTGGAAACTCACAGAAAGGGCGCTCTTTAAATGCATGCAACTCCGCTGAGGTTCGGAGACCGTTCGAGTCCCAGACTCAGGACCCGCAGCAGCAACAGATACCGCAGCTGCGAGCGCAGCAGCAGCTGCTGGTGGGCAGCAGCCTGCCCGTCAACTACTGCGCCAGCGGCTCCGGAGAGCCATGTAGGACCCAGCGGACTCCTCTGCTGCAGCAGCCGCGGCAAGGCGCGCTGCCGGGGGTCTGCCCCCAACGTCCGCAGCAGCACTGTGAACAAGACTGTAATAAGTGCAGGAAGATCAGCGGAGCCGCCGGCCGAGTGCAGCCGCATGGCCGCGTAACCCCTCTGGCAACACCGCACGCGCGCACGGGGACCTGGTCTGCGACTGGCAGCCGCAGCAGCAAAGACAGCCCCAAGTACGGCTCCAGCTATCACCTGTGGCCGGAGAGCCCGCATAAAGGAGAGGAGAGGATACGCATCGACCTCCATAAGGTACGTTTAGTCATTTCCTCGAGCCTTAGGACGCTGCGATAAAAAAGGTAAAATAAATTAGATGTAAAAACTGTCCTTTTACTCAGTGGCCACGCCTGTCACACGCTTTTGATAGAGCTCAGTTTTGTGCACGCTGTGCGCGTGCGGTTTTTGTGTGAGTGCGAAGGCCTGGGCTGTGTGTGTGTGTGTGTGTAAAAAAAAGCGCACTGATGTAACTGTAAGCCAGTGTGCTGTAGGCCTGCTGCTTGTGTGGTATTTGTTTCACTGAGTTACACAAGCATGCGCATGAACGAGCATAAACGCAGTTGCGATCGTTCGCGCGCGCACACCTGTTCCGTGTTGCAGGCTTGTTTTGGGAAACCTGCTGACAACTGATGATGATGCTCCCCGGAATCCGAATTCCAAAGTGTTTGTTGTTTCCTCCGAGCAGAGGGGAACCAGGGCGACGGATTGTCATGTTTTGGCTTCCGGATAAAAAAAAGACAAATGGTTAGTCATATCTGGGCTCCATTTTTTTCTTTTAAAGAATCTCTCTTTACTACAGAACTAATCTGTTTCTCAAGGCCCAAATTAGGATCAAGTATCACACCAACTTTTCTACATGAAAGAAACAACTCTGGGTTTAGTGCAGAGCCTTTCATACCACGTTGGTTCAGCCAGGAGAATGTCGTAACCGTGTCAAATACAACTGAAAAAACAACTAAATAAAACACAGTTGAGCTTTCTGAATCTGCAGCTAACAACAGATCATCCAAAACGTTTAGAATGGCAGTTTCTGCGCTTTGGAGAACTTTCAAAACCAGACTGAAACAATCAAAATGTTTTGTGGATTTAAACAGGACTGCACTTGCGTGAATACTTTTTACATCTTTTGAAAAAAAGAAAAGACTTCTGACAACATCTGAATTAAGACTGTTAAAAGTTGCTAAAATATCAGCCCAAACAACCGTAACATTTACTGTTAATAGTGAGTTGGAGCAGCATCATTGGAACCGAAGGATATCTGCACGTTATTACTTTCCCACGCTGACTAAACAACTCTTGAAATCCTGAAATCTTGAAAACCTCAGGTTTCATTTCATTCCATCCATCCATCCATCCATCCACACAGATAGGCATGGATAAATCTATTCCTTGAGCAAATTTGGTAGTTTTATCAATATTATTTTTTATAAACCAGATTTTTTGGTGCCCCCCACTGCATTTGATGCCCATCATGCATGGTCTGCGTGGCCTGCATTCCTTCAATAAAAGCTAGGCCTTTAATCTCTGAATTGGTGATCCTGGAAGTACAAATTTGTCTAAACTTTCAATGTTACTGAATCCAGAGAAAAAGACATTGCTTGTTCTTACACAATTGGCAAATTGGTGTGCACAGATCCAATTAACTCAAGGTACAGATTGCAAAACCATGGAAAGATTCCTGCAACCTTTCCTTGCATTCTGACCTATGTCATCTGGCAGGCTCCACACCTCTCAGTTCAGTCAAGGTGAAGTTTTTCCATCACAGGACAGGAGGGAGAAAATAACAGGAGACAATGATAAAGGTGCAGCATCTAAATAAGATCATCAGACTCCATTTAACATGCTGCAGTTGTTTTCAGGCGCTCAGCTGACACCGGCAGCGGAGAGTGCATCATGGAAACACCTTAACATCACTATTCTGAACTCTGTTCAATGTTGGAGTATCAACAGAATGGAGATATGACCAGCTGACAAAAAAAAAGACAAATGTTCCCATTGACTGACTGGCATTTACCAAACACCAAACACTGCAGCTAATGATGAAACTACACATTTTTTGCACACTATTGGTTCAGTTTGGCTGTTTTCTCAACTGAACAAGGTCTGTGTTACCATACAAGAATGTATGTGTGCTTAGGTGCACAGGTTCCAAAATGTTTATTTAACGACTGATTCAGTCAGCACCGACCCAGCACAATCAGCACATGTGGTCGATCTGTGCTCAGCAATCATACGTTCACAGTGTAACGCAGACAATCAGTTGACCAAACAGCAACAAACTAAACCCAGGTGTTGGATCCTGCTCCTTGAGGGCTACTATCCTGAATGTTTTAGATATTTCTCTGCTCCAACATACCTGATTTGAATGATTGTGTAATTCACATGCTTCTGCAGACCTTGAAGAGGTAATTCCATCACTTAACAAGGTGTGTTGAAGCAGAGAAACATGTAAAACATGCAGGATTAGAGGCCCTCTAGGACCAGGGTTGGAACCCCCTGAACTAAACAAACAGCTTCATGCAAAAATGTAAAAGTTTAATTTTAGCTAATGTTACGTTCTTTCACATGCTGTTTTGGTGAAAGAGTTATTTAATAACAATAATATATGTATATATTTTTAACCGGTCTTGTTCGGCATATATGCGTTCAGTAAGATTAAACTGAAGACTTTTCCAGTGCCTTGACAGTTTTACTCTACAGTACAACAATAATATTTAATAACTCTTCTGTGATAGACTTGCAATCTGTCCAGGCTGTACCCAGCTCCTCGTGACTCTTGTGACCTTGAAAGAAAAAAGCCGTAAAAGATAATGGATGGAATAGATGGTTATTTAATAAGTCTGAAAAATGGGGGAAAAATTAAAATAAAAATTGGCGTCTGTGTGTGCATGTTTTCATTTGTTTAACATCAGCAAAACATTGCATAAATTATAAAACATATTTTGATAAAACGTGAAAAAAGAAAGCATTGCACTTAAATCTACAACTTATCAGTTTTAGCCAAGACAAAAATGGCTCCATACATTTCACAAATAGAATGTTGAACTAAAATGAGGTGTGGTAGTAGCTGACAGTCATTAACAACATACTCACACTCGTAAAATATCACAAGATTTCTCAGAATGTTAGTTCTGGTTTGACCAAAATGCATAAAAACTCCATTTATGGCATGAAAGATGTTAGCCTCAAGGAATGCTAAACCTTAAATTATATCTCTTTAAATCATCTTTTATTTTTACTGCTGTTATTTCCGAGCCCAATGTTGGAAGTTTGGTTTCTTCTTTTTTGAAAATTCACTTTTGAAGTAAACTTTGAAGGTACACTTACAATTGAAAAACCTTTAGAATCAACTCAATTTAAGATGGCTTCCACAGCCAACTGACTTTTAGGTACATTTTTATACTGACCTAATATTTGTTGTGGTAGTAGCTGAGTATGATTCCAATATTTTGAGCACTAACAGATAAAGATCTTTGTTGGTACATTTCTCATTAACTTTCAGAGTCAACCTTGTTCGTCTGTTAGCAAAATATTGCATGAACCATTAGATGCATTTAAATGAAATTTTCCAAAAATAATGACTGAACATTCATCTACATCTAAATAAATTTTGGAGTCAACCCAAGTCATGATGGCCACCACAGTCAAAACACCTTAGACAACACAAAATAACTACAATAACATGATTTTACAGATGAGAGTTATTCTAAAAATATCTTCAAAGTGGTACTTAGAGTCTGTGTAAAGCAAATTCTTCAAATTTTTTCTAAACACATTATAAATATCATAAATATATTGTTGTTAACGTGTAAAAAGTCTCCCAACCATTTATGATTGCATTGGGCTAGAATGAATTTCAAGTTTCAAGACGTCAGCTGACATCACATTCTGCTGAGTCACTGATCTCTGATTAACAAGTCCGAAATAAAAATAAATACCATTATCAGAAGAAGGAGAAAATAACAGTAACTTCAGCAACGTGGCGTTACATTTCTGGAGTTAATCAGGCGCAGATATTGATCCAAGCAGACTTACACAAATCCTTTTTTTCACCTCCGGTGGAACGGGCCGTAGATCAGCTGATAGCATGAGAAAAAAATGTTTTTGGTCAGACTCCTAGAAAACTTCCTGGTGCTGTGTTGGAATCTGATCGACACTAAATTTAATATCACCATGTTTCCGAGCATTTGGCAACGCGGGTGTGGTTTTAGCGCCTCCAGAAGACACGCCTCCAGAAGACACGCCTCCAGAGGACACGCCTCCAGAAGACACGCCTCCAGAAGACACGCCTCCAGAGGACACGCCCCCAGAAGACACGCCTCCAGAGGACACGCCTCCAGAAGACACGCCTCCAGAGGACACGCCTCCAGAGGACACGCCTCCAGAAGACACGCCTCCAGAGGACACGCCTCCAGAGGACACGCCTCCAGAGGACACGCCTCCAGAGGACACGCCCCCAGCTTCTCAGGACAGCTAAAGCGGACGTCTTTTCATTAGTTTTAAAACCTAATTTTATACACTTGGCTGTTTTTAATCAAACAAATTTGGATGGGTGATTAATAACACATTTTTCTGCGGTGTGACAAACTCTGAACACATATTTTTGTATACTTTACTCTCACTTTAATCATATCAGATCTTTGTCTAAAATTATCGCATCAACTCTTGTAGTCAATTCTGTTTGTGTATTAGCAAAATATTTCATGAATAACAGACTTCAATGAAAATTCCAGAAAGCACATGTTGAATGTAGATCTAGATTTCCTAGCTTTTAGAGGCAATCCAATTCACGATGGGCCTGTAGCTGCGAGTCATCTACAACACATATTTTAAGTGTGACGTCTCGCAATAAGGCAATTGCCCATAATATTATCGTTAAGGTTTGATAAAACAGATAGAACTATGACATTTTTCAATATGATATAATTTTAGTTATTATTTCAAGGAATGCTACGCTTATAAGCGTACATTTTCATGTTCGACTGCCAAGTATTCTGATCAAGTAAGACATGCTTATTTATTGATGGATAGTTATTAGTGAGATCATGATTACATCTTATTGACTTGCTCTTAATCAGACACCCCTATCAGTCTTTTGAAATTCATTAAACAAAGCACTTGTGAGCGAACAAGCCTGATCCAGTGTATACCGTTACAGTATCCCACAGAACACCCTGAAACCCAATAGCTGTAGCCTCTGAATAGAAGGCAGTTAGTAAGATATTGTAGCCACCTTAAAAACATTGCTTCGCCTATTGTGGTGGGCCATGTAAGTACTCAAATGCCCTCCACTTACTGCTGTTGATGTAGGGGGTATAACCACTGCAGGGAAATGTCAGATCATTAGCTTTGAGCGATGTTTTGGAGTGGCGACTTACATTAAAATCATTTTTGGCAGACAGCATCTTTAAACAGACTAAACACAGAGGTTTACTTTGAAAATATGTGAACATTTAGTCTACCTTCTCCCCAAAAAACATGAAATTGTGATTTTTGTGAGAACATTGTGAGAACATGGAGGCCGACCAGCGGCCGGATTCTAGAGAATCCGGCCGCTGGTCGATCGACATGCTGCTCTCCAATGCTCCTCCGTGTTCTCCCCGCGCTAAATATGCTGTGT
>JAVKLF010000064.1:17899278-17909393 GCA_034783495.1 Millerichthys robustus | reverse complement strand
TTTCAAATTATGCACATTCAGATTCAATCTGAGCAATTCAAATTCAGTTTGAGGTGGCGCAACGTTTATCCCATACAGTCTATTCTGCTAATCGTGCCCAAGCATGTTTTTTATTTATCCATAACATGCCCCCCAATTTTTTGTATAGTTTATATTTTAATTTAAATGTGACTGCCATCAGACTCCAGTGTGAAGAGTCTACGGCCATGAAAAGATCCAAACGAGCAGAAATAGACACGTCACGAGCAGCACGCTGTGTTTACCGAGGTAAATAAGGATGCAACACATCCCAACACATCACACACACACACGTCTGGCAGTTCTCAAGTTTTTGCTAAATCAGTTCTGCCATGCTTGTTCTATGCAATTTTTAAAGTGTAGCATCCATGCGATCTAACACGTTGGTGAACCACAGAATACCAACACATATGTTGGCGTCAATATGAAGTCAGTGGAGAAGAGAGACTGGTTAAGTACAAACTGAGGAGAGAGGATAATGACCAACACCTGGAGGGAGAGGCTGATTAAGATTATGGACAGGTGTGACTCATGAGGAGACAGAGAGGCAGAGGGAGGGAGAACAAGAACAAAACAAAGAGCAAACAAAACCACAGGGAGACCACCTCAGATCCTGACAGAATGAAATGTGGCGTGACTGATCACACTTTGAAAAACATTGATATCTGATTACTGAGTACATGTTGTAAAAATGATCAGATATGAGCCATAAATGGACAAAACAATGTTCAGATTTGGGTCTCCTTTCCCTTAGCCTGAAACTCCTCCAACTTTATTCAGTGTACAGATTTTCTTTTAACTGGGATATTTTTTTTAAAATCAATTTTATCAAAGCTTTTAGTTCTCTAGCTGTATAATTTAAGGGAAACACTGAGGTAATTTAGCTGTTGGCTTTCTTTAAAGTAGAAGTTTATCCTATCAAATGTGTGTTAGTGTTGGCTCTGTAACAAGATTGAGGTAATGTTGAACGTCGACGTTCGGGACAATTGATGCAGACAGATCTGCACATGGTCTAATTGACTTGCATTCCCGTGCCAGGAGGAACATTATGTTGATTTAAACTTTCTATCGGTCATCTCTTCGCTGCTGTAACTCACAGGCCCGCGTTTGTTTTCCTCTCATTAGGCCTTCCTGTTTCTCTTACGTTTGAGTGCGTGACCCCGGTCCACACCTTCAAAGTAAACACACCTCTCTGAACAATTAAATGTCAGACTGTGGGTCAGAACCAAGCTCACGTCCTCCATACGTGACAGTGGGGTGGTGGCGCTACCGATGTCAGACAAACACTGACAGCTTTCCAAAGGTTTCAGTTCGGGCTGCGGCTGCTAACACACAGAGTAAGTATGAATATGAGGTTCTTTTAACTGATAGCTGGCTCCAAGTATTATTCTGCGCGGTTCTGAAATAGATTTGTGTTACCGCACGTGTTGCTATGGAGAGGTGAGCCTGGTGTGTAGCCCTTTCTCTCTAGAGTGTTATGTTTGGTTGAGAAATCATGTGCAGCAAGAGAAATGTTTCACCCACACCTGAAAGGTGAAAATGAATGATAATGTTTTTGCTCGTCTGTGTGTGTTCAGGTTATAAGCATCAAGCATTAGACAGATTTTAAATAGACTTACAGAAAGTAGTCTTTGCTTCTTTTCAACATCTATAACGGATTATCTTATGCAGTCAACTTAATCTTAATTCAGGATGGCTAAAACTCTTAATTGACCTAAAACTGGAAGTTTGTTCAGATTTCATATCAGACAGTGTAAAAAAGTGCACATATATTTTTATATGGTGTATGTAAACGTCTGGTTCCATCTGTAGGTGCTGCAGCTTGTCGACCATGACCAAAACAAAAGGAGCTATTGCTTTATCAAAATTACAGATACCGAGGTTAGGCTTAGGTGGTCATAGTTGAGCGTCATCTTCAACACAAGTTTTGAGCATTGCCATATTTCACAAGATGTGGCTGTGGCAGCCAACCTGAATTAAAAGTCTGGAATGAAAGGATGCAAATAAAAATAATTTCTTCGAGGAATGCTCGATGTCTTGTCGTAGCTTGTAGTTTATAGCTTGATCCTTTGACTTTAAATCATGTTTTTCTTTTGTATTGTGCCTAGTAACTAACAGTGGAATAAAAATACAATTCTTTAGGATGTCAAGTCCTTGCCAGAGCCCCTGCCTTAATAAATGGCTACTTTTTATTTATACAGTAATTTATTTGAGTACTCATGCCAAGAAATGCCAGGCATATAATATATGAATGCAATGCATATGCTTCATGGCTAATTATGCTATTGATCTGCTGGTGCTGCTGCATTAGGGCATGATCACAACACGAAGACTTGTAGAAAGTTAGTCATTTAGTTGCGAGTGGATGTTAGTCATTCATTCCTGCACTGGATTGCTTCAGCCTCACCGCGATGGCTTCATGTGTGATTTTAATAAAACCTGCAGAAGGTAATCACTGAACAGACAACTGATTAAATTACCTCAATTTAAGATAGCTGCCACATGTGACTCAAATGAGAAAATAAAAATAAATAAACACAACTTAAACAACAGGAAATATTTCATATTTATCTGGACAACAGAAGGAAGAGAAGGCATCCCGTTGTTGGTTCGAATCCCCACTTGGTTCATCTCAGTTGTGTCTTTGGGCGAGACACCTCACCCACCTTGCCTGCTTGGTGGTGGTCTTAGGGGCCGGGTGGCGCCGGTGAATGGCAGTCTCACTTCTGTCAGTCGGTTGCTGTCGCCACAATGAAGTTTACCACCACCAGTATCACTTTTAAAGGGTTTTGGAGTCCTTGGACTTGATCAAGTTCTAAACAAATTCAAGCTATTTAGCATTCATCCACAACACAATGGATGTTATTGACACTTTTAGAAAGCAAACAGAGAATCTTTTATAACTTTTTGACATTTGGAGTCAGTCCAAAGATGACTGCTAGGTAGATGGCCGCTTGTCTTGAGTGGTTCTGCTGGAGGTTTCATCCTGTTAAAAGGGAGTTTTTTCTTTCCACTGTCACCAATGTGCTTGCTCGGGATGGGAGATTGCAACAAATGTGCTGGTTTCCTAACATTGATTTTTTTATTGCACTGTGCCCTGAGACAACATTTATTGTGACTTGGCGCTATATAAAGAAACTGAATTGAATTAAAACAATGCACGTGCAATTTCATCATCTCGACTCACGCTGGCCGCTAAAGCGTCACTTACTGTCTGCCCTGGAGAAGTTAGGCTGAAAAGCTTTTCTTGCTGTAAAAATTTGCTTTGCATTTTATAGTGTTTGCAGTTCTAGTTCATGTAAATTTATATGTGAAGCTGCTAGTTCCCTAATGTGTCACCCTCACTGGATGCAGAGTTTCCTGGAAGTCTTAGTCCTTTGTAGTCAGAGTTTGACAGCTTGTCCATTGAGTCATAATAGTCCTTACTTTAAAAGACATAATACATGTAGAATCTAATTACAGCCTCCTCTGGCCACTGATAAGCATTCAGTGAAGAACAAAAAGTCCTAACAGATCAACAACTAAACAGCCTTTAGCGGTTTGTGGGTAGTATTTTTTTATGTTTATAAAACCAGAAATATTTTGTTGAAAGAAAAAGTAATTCCTCTTCTAATCAAGACTCTGTGTACGTGTGTACTAAACTGTAGAATGTCTAAGATATGCAGATTACTGAGAGCCTGTACGTAGGTTCTAATCTTCAGCCAAAGCAATGTCTCGCTAACATTTACAAATCGAAACAGATCCATTAAATAGAGATGCTTTCTTTCAGCTTTCTTAGCCTCTCTTTATAAGTAAAACTAGAATCTAAAAGACTTAAAGCCACGCGTGGGTAATAGTCCGTTCATTCATCTGCCAAATCGTACCCCCACCTGTACGTAGCAGGTGCACATCGAATCCATCCACGCACATACCAAATACATTAGTATATATACCCACCTAGTTTGGGTGGTAGGATGTTTAGGGCAAACAAGATTACAACTTTATTATCTAGTCAACAACATAAAGAAATCTGTGTTGGGGCACAGGTGACTACTTAAGCTCAGTATGCAAGCCAGGCACACACTCTTCAAGTAGAACTTCAAAAAAATAAACATAAACAACAATAAAATTCACAAAATTTTGTGGTATTTGTGTTTATGTTATATGTATTTTTGCACAAATGAATGTACTTTGGCATTCTCCAAGGACATCGGTTCCCTGTCACAGGTCAAAGATATGCATGTTAGGTTAGTTGCCTACTTTAAATTGTTGCTAACAATTTATATATATATATATATATATAAATTCTTTGATGTTCAAGATTTTTCACTGATGCAGAAAAACACCTTTGTACGTTCAAAAATGAGTCTTAAAGCTGTCCTTGCTTAAAAAAATCAGCCTCCCTTCCAAAATGGTTAGTATTTAAGTCCTTGAAATTCTTTTTGCTAAAGGTCAAGCATTTCCAAATCCACTTTAGTTGCAGCATTTAGGTATTTTACTTTTCAAAGTATTTTTTTTTATTCTATGAAATATGGAAGTATTCAGATATCCATGTGTTACACTAAAGGGTTGATATTCTAATACAGTCTTTACTCACAACTGTGGCTAATGCACATTTTTAAGTGTTTTGACATTTTATATTGTATTTTAATTTTTTTAAATATAATTTTGATTGCAGCCACAGGATGACATCTTGTCACACAAACCAGACGAAGGTGGCTTGGTTTTAGCTCAGTTCTACGTCTGTTTTCTGCCATAATCCTTTCTGACAACAGCTGGAGCACTTGTAAATTTTTTAGATCAGAACTGAACTACATGGCATTCATGCACATTTACTAACTATGCATGCAGCTTGTTCATTACTGCCTCACACAACATTTCAAAGATCTTCATCTACAGCAAATTTCACTGTTTTAACTTATTCTTCTATCTATTTCCCCACATCTGTTTAGGCTCCACAGCATTGAAATAGCAGCATATTTTTTACTGACTTACTATCTGTTGCCTGCATGTCTTACAAGCTGCTACATCCTTGATTCTGAATCACTGTGGGAAGTTAACTTAGTTTTGCAATTGACACACAAAATAAATTAATAAAGTCTTGTTTTTTCTCTGCCTTTTCCTGTTTTTCACAAATTTTGTGCAAGGGTTTGGTTTCTATACTACGAAAGACATACACTTTACAATTTATCACATTTAAATATGAAATAATTTTGGATTAGGATTTCAGACTGACATCAATATTTCACAAGTCAAGCAGAAACAACTTATTGTAAGAAACATTTATAATGAATGTACTGTTTACTTTTGAAATTTTGAATAACACTGTGTTGAATCTAATGGCTGACCTTTGCCACCCAAATTTTGACAAAACAGCTAGATTACTTTAAAAAAAAAATTGTCGGATCGAGACGTTTTTTTTTATAGTTTCATTAATGAAACTCATTTTTTCAGATTTCCAGTTTTGAGTTGTGTTTTAGCTGTTGAAACGTGTTTTTTATTTGCAATAATATTGGAACAAATTGGCCTCCATGTGAAACTGAGGCACCTGCATACTTCTACTTGCATGCACCTGCATACTTCTACTTGCACGCACCTGCATACTTCTACTTGCATGCACCTGCATACTTCTACTTGCATGCACCTGCATACTTCTACTTGCATGCACCTGCATACTTCTACTTGCACGCACCTGCATACTTCTACTTGCATACACCTGCATACTTCTACTTACACGCACCTGCATACTTCTACTTGCACTCACCTGCATACTTCTACTTGCATGCACCTGCATACTTCTACTTGCACGCATCTGCATACTTCTACTTGCATGCACCTGCATACTTCTACTTACACGCACCTGCATACTTCTACTTGCATGCACCTGCATACTTCTACTTGCATGCACCTGCATACTTCTACTTGCACGCACCTGCATACTTCTACTTGCATACACCTGCATACTTCTACTTACACGCACCTGCATACTTCTACTTGCACTCACCTGCATACTTCTACTTGCATGCACCTGCATACTTCTACTTGCACGCATCTGCATACTTCTACTTGCATGCACCTGCATACTTCTACTTACACGCACCTGCATACTTCTACTTGCACGCACCTGCATACTTCTACTTGCATGCACCTGCATACTTCTACTTGCATACACCTCCATACTTCTACTTGCATACACCTGCATACTTCTACTTGCACGCACCTGCATACTTCTACTTGCACGCACCTGCATACTTCTACTTGCATACACCTGCATACTTCTACTTGCACGCACCTGCATACTTCTACTTGCAGGCACCTGCATACTTCTACTTGCACGCACCTGCATACTTCTACTTGCATACAACTGCATACTTGTGGTGGTATGTGTGCGGGGTAGGGGGTGGGTAACCGTGTCTGCTCAGAGGTACTCGGGTCTTTTTTTTTTTCCTTTTCCAAATAAAAGTTTGTACCTATTCACCTTATACTTTTATTTATTTATTTTTCATAAAGAGATAAAGGTTTAAAGCATCTTTGGGAGAAATGGGAAGTAGTAGCAAGGGATTGGGGGTGGGGGATGTTACGTGTCAGCTTGGCATGGAAGCAAGAGAAAGGGGCTTTGAAGAAAATAGTTTGGGAACCACAGCTCTTAGGTTTTACATGATGCTAATATATTAGAAATATTGTGGTGTTTTGTTTTCATGCTTTATCTCTATATCTCTTTAGTTTGTCCCAGTGGTTTCTCTGGTGTTTGAGTCTTTTCTGCAGCTCCTTTGCAGCTGCTTTAGCATTGATTATCAACAGCCTCCAGCTGTGAACCTCTTAATGGAGGAGTGGTCTGTGCAGATCCCCTTTTGTCACTACAATTGTCTCTTTAACCCTTTCACGAACACAAAATCCTTTCCAGCTGTCTCACCTATTTCTTTGACTCCATTTTCAGTCACTTGTCACAGCCACCTTTTCTTCTTTGTCAAGACTAAAAGGGATATTTTAAAATAGAATGAATTTACTCTAAAAAGCCCAGGGGTTATCGGAAACTAAATTTCATACTTTTAGAAAAGACACAAAAGGAAATGGCTTTAACTTTGAGTCATTTATCTTGACTGTCATTTAGAATACCAAAATTTATTCACCTACATAAAACATGTTCAGATAGATAGATTGATACGTGCATTAATGCTTCACTTTATTAAACTTTATATAGAATGGTATTTGTACCTGTTTAGTTGCTTAGCTGTTCAGCTAATCCAGGGGTGCCCAAAGTCGGTGTTCTTCTCAGGACTTCTAACGAGCCATCATTTGATCCGTGTGCATTAAACCAGGGAGAGAAATAAAACATGCAGGATGCCGGCCCTCGAGGACCGACTTTGGGCACCCCTGAGCTAATCCCATGGCATCAACTCAATGCATTTAGGCAGAACCCCCTGAGGGGCCAGGTGAGTTGTTTTTTTTAAAACTGAGATTGTAACCCAAAATAAGTAATTTAAGGAAACTATACTTTTAAGCAATATAAAAATCCAAAGGTATATTTATCAGTTATACAAGCAAAATAGTACATTTTTTAATGCTTTTATTAAATCTCCCTGTTTATTGTCCCCCACAATAATGAAACAGAATTTCCACTCTTAGTGATTAGTGAAGACAACTTACCGTAATTCCAACTGAGCACCAGAATAAGGGGGGAGAAAGGTGGGTTGAAGTGACTTTGAACATGATGTAGTTGTTGGTGCTAAATGGGCTGGTCTGAGTATTTCGGAAACTGCTCATTTTCTGGACTTTTTACACACAACCATCTCCAGGGTTTGGTCCAAAAAAGAAAAAAAATATGCAACGAGCAATAGCGGAGTGAACAAAAATGTTTTGTTGATCTCAGAGGTCAGAGAAGAATGGGTTGGAGATAATAGAAAAGCAACAGTAGCTCAAATAATTGTTGACAACCAAGAAACTGAGACTCATACAGGTTCACCCAAATTAGAAAATAACAGCGGATAAAACCACCTAGTCTGATGAGTCTTGGTTAGCAGATAAGATTATTCAACTACTTGTTGTCCTCATCTCAAAATGAGACGAAATATTTACCATCAGAATTGTATTCATGTTATTTATTGATATAAATCATATACATTGGATTAGAGTTTGCTTTGACTGTACATTAGTGTCTCCCTCTCTTGACTACCGGTATTTGAATCTCCTCTTGGCTTGTGGCACCCTGCCATCATAAATCCCATCTAAGATGTTTCCAGGCAACTCTACAGTCAATCCTTACTGAGTTTGTTGCGTTATTGATCCATCCTGTGCTATAGGTTGTCCTGGCTTGTCTCCCTATAAATGATATTTTTCCCAAGGGGGTAAAAAGAACGTGCTTCAACCATAAAGTACAAAGGAACTTGTTTTCAAATAGCTTCCACTATATAACAATAATGGATCCTGTCAGGTGGCATCATTTATACTTTCAGAACGCTTGCTGGAACTCACAGAAGGGAATGTGGTTGTCTATAAGGTAAGCGTTGTGGAATTTTACAGTGTAAATGAGGGACTTGTAAAGGAAAAGTATCCATCCATCCATTTATCCATCACTGTGCAGGCGGGGTACACCCTGTACAGGTTGCAAGTCCATCACAAGTTAAAGTATATGAAAATGAGTTAGAAGATAGAAACCCAGCAACATCAAAACTGACAGGAATCATTCAATCAGCCATCATGAAGGCAGTCCAGGCAAAACAGTTCAGGAAGACAACTTTGGGCTTGTTCGAGCTGAAGAGGCAGCTCACAAGGCAGTTCAAGGAGGTAATGTGGGGCCCATTTCAGCGGACAGTTCAGAAGAATGACCCAGAACTCATTCAGTAAGATGAGAAACAAAAGTGGAGCAGAAATTATCTAGGCTAGCAAGAAAGTGCATTTCTGTGTCTGTCAGGATCAAAACCAGGCGTCTATATCTCCATGCTTAAAATATAAACCTTAGACCTGCCAGCGGTGTGTAGATATAAACAACGATGCTACCCTAGAGTGCATTGGGCCCCCCGTGTCATAGATATGCTGCCATCATGTAAAAAAATAAAACACTGTGTCAATTTTTATGCTACAGTGGTATCACCATCCTGTATCTATGAGACCTAAATATTTGGATGCGTGCTTGTTTTGTTTGTGTGTGATCAGATTGTGTTTCTGTAAAGGAAGTAGTTAAGGACATTAATAAATACAGTCAACTCCGACTTTTAAAGAAATAAAAAAAGCGTAACTATATGCATTACTTTAGTGAGTGAAATTAGTAACAATGTACCACTGCAACGGGAAATGGCCAGTCTGTACTTGCATATTACTTCAAGGTTCAATTTGTTACTGATTTTGTTAGGAACAGTCCATCCTTTGTGGCCTTAATTTACAAATCAGTTTTCTAACCATTTTAATTTGTTGGAAATTAGAAACAGGCAGAGTGCATCCCACAGGGAAAGTAACTCCCCTATTAGTTCTCACCCCAATCTCTCCAGGACCTAATTTATAGGACACACACTCACACATGCACACATGGAATAACCTTGTTGGGTCCTAATTATAATAGCAGGAACGGTGTCTCTGTTGTTATTTGTCCAAAGAAAACTCATCACCATAGGCATGTACCCGTGGCCTTTTTCTACATGGAGGTTTATTCTTTTTTTGGCTACATTTTCTTTGGCCTCTAAATGGAGAGTGAATGAAATAAGCTAAGTGAGAGGAGATAGGCTGTAGAAGTTTGTATGTTAATAAAATGACAGGCTTTATAGAGAAGTGATTGTGAAACAGGACTAAATCTATAATTTTTCTACAGATACAAAACATAACACGACTATATTAGCTGTTGCTGCATTACTGCATATATCATGTGTTATTTACTTAATGTCAAATTTAAAAAAAAAATATTTTCATTTTGGTAGCATTCTGCTTTTCCCCTTTATTTTTGTCTTTATGTTTTATTACTTTACATTTTGATGGTAAATAAAATACTTCATAAATACTGGAAAATGTGACATTTCATTGGCCCTGAGATGGACTGCTGATCTGTTTATTCTCATCCATCCATCCATCCATCCATCCATCCATCCATCCATCCATCCATCCATCCATCCATCCATCCATCCATCCAT
>JAVKLF010000064.1:17879378-17899178 GCA_034783495.1 Millerichthys robustus | reverse complement strand
CATCCATCCATCCATCCATCCATCCATCCATCCATCCATCCATCCATCCATCCATCCATCCATCCATCCATCCATTAAAGTTACCAGTTAACCTAACATACATGTTTTTGGTTTTTGAAAAGGAACTAGAGTAGATGGAGAAAACCCACTTGTGAACGGGGAGAATATGCAAACTCAACACAGAAAGGTACCAGGCAGGAGGCAAACCTGCAACCTTGCCATGAAGCATCCAGGGTGCTTTTAAGGACTGGCATTGATGATTAGTGAGCAAAGGCAAACGAGCTGATTAGCAGATAGAACAAGGCTGTGTGAAAATAAATACCTATTAGAGCTGAGGGAAACCAGGTAAGACACAATGACAAAACAAACTAACCACAAACACCTGAAAAACTCAGAAGTACAAAGAAACCACAAATCAGAAACCAATACAAGTAACAAAATAACAGCAAAACCCACAACTGAGACATTGCAGTTTGTGTGGATGGTCGTAGTGAGTCCAGGCACCAGAAGTTATTTAAGTTGATGCACCCCGAGAAGTCAGCCTGGAGGTGCCCCAAGCCACCTGAACTCTTTGTGTTTGCCTATTAGGCCTTTGTGCCCTGACAGTTTTGGTTTTTGGAACTTTTGTCCTTAGTGCTCTGTCATAGAACACTTTTATTTGTGTTGACTTTTTTAACATCTGTATCGGTTGTTAAACAAATACAATCTACCTTTCTTCTTGAATAATCATTCGTTACCCATTCCATTGCACTACATTTATCTGGAAATTTATATCATATTTGCACGTGCTAAAACAATCTGTCTTAACATTCCTGTTCCTGTATTGCCTCAGTTGCCTCATTATTATTTTTAGAAGACTAACTTTGGGTCATGACCGTGGCAGTGACATAATTATTCTACTATAGAAGAGGCTTGATGATCACACTTCAGTGTTGGTATCTAATGTTGATCAAAAATTGTTGAAAAAAGCAAATTGTTGGCGTTCTTTTTTCTTCTGAACAAGAATATTCTTATGACCAGACATGCCACCTTCGAGTAGATCAGAGAACTGTATTGTAACGTGTTTTCAGTTCAGGACGCAGAACACGACGTGCGTTCATACACTGTAAAAGAAGCATAAAAACCTACGTGGAAAAATCCGCGAAAGGTGAAGCGCGTCATAACGAGGGTTGACTGTACTGGTTATTACCAGCACTGAGTGATGATTCACATGTTGGTCAGGGATGGACAGAGGATCCCAGTCGCCTGCTGGCCTGTCACAGAAAAGTGACAGTATCCAGGGCACAGGGACAAACTAAAGAGTGTAGCCTGCAGCTCTCAATCACTCCCAGGATGGCAGAAACTTCCACAGGGAGCCGTCTTCCTTGTCTTTCATTTATCCCGTTCTCTTTGTTCACTCTATATTTCACACCGCTTCCATTTCTGGAGCTCCATCTAATTTTGTTGCTTCTTCTTCTTCTTTTTTTGTGATCATTTTTCATGTAATCGTTTTGGCATCTTGTCTGCTTGTGACACACACACGCACGCACACACACACACAGGTTTGTATTTCTATCCTTATTAGGACCGTTCATTGACTTCTATTCATTTCCAGTAAATTCTACACCCTAGCCCTGACCTCTGACCCTAAACCTAACCCCGCCAGTACATCACTGACCCTACACCTAGACTAAAATCAATTCACACCTTAGTCCTAAACCGAACCCCTGAACCAAAAGTAAATCCTGAAGTTAACAAAACCCAAGCAAGCTGTACTTTTGCACCAAATTAGTTTGGACTTTTTATGACAGTGAAACAATTTCCCAAACAGGGATTATAATCATTATTGCCAAGTAGCTTGCTTGTAGGAGTAATTGTAAATTAGTCACAAAGTATTTCCATTTAGATTACATCTGAGGGATAGTTGCTGGTGTTATACTATGTTGAGCTGATATTAAATTATATTTAATGAGCATATCACTCATCTATTTTTATCCTCTTACAAAGAACAGCGTTCTGATCATTACTGCCATATCAGCATCTATTTCTGCAGTACTTCCTGTCATTCAAACTCAAAGTTCAGTCACTCCACACACTTAAAAAGTATAAAGGGGTTCTAATGTCACAGATTAAAAAGCAATTTAATACAGTAAAGGGGATTAGAAACACTATGGGCTGCACTAATCCTTAACCTTTAGTCCTGTTCCTATGTGCCACAATATACTGAAGATGATAACATCATAGGTCCAGAGTTAGTACATTTCCATTAGGGCTGCCCTTCTCTATTCCCACCTGCACATTTAAAGGCATTAGGCATGCTTTGTCAAGGCTAATAAACAGGCCAGTAGAGCTATCTCACACACCCACAACTTGTTATTAAAAAAAGCAACGTTCCAAGTAAAGTTTTCAAAACACTTTGTGATAATCTTCCCAGGTCTCTAAAGGCCTAGGAATAGACGGGCAGAGAGGTGGGAGTGACTGCTTTGCAGCATCTGCATCAATAGGACATTTTCTGTCAGAGTTGGTAGGACAGAAACTCATTTTTCACTAGAACAACAGAACTGATATGAGAAAGGCATCCTTAATGACCCTGCAGAAAAACTAAAACACTCTGCTAACTTTATATGGAAACAAGACAAGGCCTAGCATTGCTTGAAAAAAATGCATGTGACCTTCCATCCATTATTTTTTACCCCTCTTCTTCCTGTCAGGGTCACTGGTGCCCATATCCAGCAGTCACAGCGCGAGGGGCGGGGCTAACCTGGACAGGTCTCCAGTCCATCACAGGGACACATAGAGACATCCACTCTCTCGCTCTAGGGACAATTTAGAGCTAGCAGTTAGCCAAACAGTCACGTTTTTGGTCTGTGGGAGGAGAAGGATGAGAGAAAACCCACGCATGCATGGAAAGAACATGCAAACTTCACTCAGAAAGGACCCCGGCCGAGCTTCAAACCGGCAACCCTCTTGCTAAGAGGCAACAGCTCTACTAACTGAACCACCACGCTGCTGCCTTTCATCCCGGAGATTTAAAATAAGAATGTCTTGTGTTGAGAAACAACGGAGTTGTAGCTGTTTGGGTCAAACCATGTGTGATTTTATGCGATACCATAAGATGTCATCCTCAGACAGATCAGTTGTGAATGACTCAGATACTATCACAAAACTTTAGGCTCAATATTTTGACTCAATTATAGTCATTTTTAGATTAACATATCTTGAACAGCTTTTGCAACAAACTTAAATTGGATTAACTTTAAAAGTTACTATAGTCACGAAAGGGCCCTTGCAAACTAGGGTGACTAGAACATGTGTCCAGTTTTGACAAATGACAAATTTAAAGCCATTTTTGTGTATTTTAAAGTCAGTCGACTGAGCCAACCATCATGAATTTGGTTGTCTCTAAATATTAATCAGTTGTTGGTACAATAATTGTTTCCTGAAAGTTTTAATACAAATTGTGCTATAATTCAAAACATGTTCTTGTAAAACAGAAACGCAACAACCTTTAGTTGAGCTAAAAACTGTTTTATGATGCGTCTTTTCTTTCTCTGTTTTGACCTTAAATGTCTATTCATTTTTGCTTATTTCTCCTTTTATCTCTTTTCTCTCTTTGCTCATCCCAGAGAAAAATTGTGCCCGTGTGATGGGAAACGGGGTCATTGCAAGCATTAATCATTTATATCCAAATTTGTGCAGTGCAACGATTCAATTTTCTGCACTTTGTTGGAGCCACTGTTGGATATATAGTTTTATTTATACAACAAATAACATTCATTATTTATTTGTTTTTGAAAGCTCTGGTTTTGATGACATTCTGCCAATGAAAAAACTGCACACGGGTAACCACCCTCCCTCCTAAAACAATACTGTCATTCTAAAAGAAATATTTAAACAGAGAAACAGCATTTCTCTGTAATAATACAGTGCAAATGGTGACACCTGGTTTTGTTCTTTGTGTTTTTATTTTTAATCTGTTTGGTCAATTTAAATGGAGTTTTCAACAAAAGGTTTTTGTCTGCATTTGCCAGTAGTTCAATTTTTCATTGTCTTAAAATGCCTACATGTGGATCTTACTTAACTAATTATGTGGTTTCTGAAAGTTAAAGTTGGATCTTTAAGCCAAAGTTAGCAAAAGAAAATAGCTAAGGTAAGAAAAAGATAACTATAAGCAGAGCAAAGGTTATATAAAAGTATCAAAAGTGAACCCAAAAACTAAAAATAACAGATAGTTAACTAACAATGACAAAAGGGCTAAAAGTAAGTCAAATCTAACTAGAGCTCTATTACTATGTTACTCACTAAAACCATGCTTCAATATAAGACTCTTTAGCAGCCTGTTGTTGCTTTGTGGTCACTAAATTTGTCTCTTTTCATAAACAAAATTAGTTTTCCCTTCATATATTCTTCTGTCTCCTTCAGTTCCAAAGGAAAGTCATGCATCAAGGTCCTATTTATAGGCAGAACTTGTGTGGGTGTCTTTAGCCCGCTGTCAACTTTTACACCCATTTCATTGTGAGGCTGTTTTATTTAGCCTTGTTTTTTTTCCTGTTTGCAGGCCAATACTGAGCAGAAGAAGCTGAGCCATGCTGGATCCAAGCCCTCCCTCTCCGAGAGCAGCAGCCGACTCCCTCAGATAGCCATGAACACCTGCAAGTACAATGGTGGAGTGGTAAGACCACTAGTGGGCAGCTTGGCATCGTCGTCACGCCGCAACCTCGCTGAACTCGACTCGGAGACACAGCCCTTGCAGACGCTACACAGCTCTGGCCTGGAAGTGGTGGTGTCAAAGGGCAACGCTGGTGAAGACCCCAGTAAGGCATCTAACGAGAGTTTGGTCAGAGAGGGCGGCGGGCGAGGTGGGGACAGGGCGCCCCAGAAGAAGAACAAGGACATCGGATACAAGCTTGGGCACCGGAGGGCGTTGTTTGAGAAGAGGAAGCGGCTCAGCGATTACGCACTTATCTTTGGAATGTTTGGGATTGTCGTTATGGTGACAGAGACGGAACTGTCGTGGGGGGTTTACACAAAGGTGGGTTGTGCAGATGCTTGTGTGAAACATAAGTGTGACCGCTGAGTGCTAGAATATTGTGACTTTTCAAATATTTGAAATATTTTTGTGTAAAACTGATGAAGATTGTCTGATAGGACTCCTAAATCTGAGCTATACCACATTTACTGGGTTATTAAAATAACATTTTGGACTTGGCACAAAAGTTCCTAAACTCCACATTATATTAAAACACACACTCACATTGGCAATATTGAGTTCAAAACATTTCTACATTTTGTGGGCTTTACCACCTAAATAAACAACCTAAAATGAGTACCGGTAGGTTGAAAATTTATCGGAACAAATTGCTGGTTATTTTTTGTTGTGACTAAAATCTAAAAAAGACTTTGACCTTGTTGTTTGTTTGCACGTTAAGCCCATTAACTTCAAGTCACTTGGGAGTTAAAATCCTATAAAACCAGTGAAGACTTTCCTGACTACAGGCAGCAGGAAGGTCAACACAAACACAACAGTAGATTGGACATTGTCACATTGTTGAGCAGTATCTCCAGGCTGACCTCAGCTGAAATGAAAAAGACTCTGCGTTGGACAGCCTCCTTCCGATGTTGAGGTCACATGTTCTGATGATGGTCCAATTCTCCATCTCTCACTGCAGAGCATACACTCGAGACTCAGTTAAGATGTTTTTGGACCCTGAAGGAGAGAAACGTGTTAATAAGCAGCAAGCACTGGGACTAAAAAAGATCTCTGAACTACCGGCAGGTGGATTAATTGGTTTACTCAGTGTTATTTCATCAGGGACTTCCTAAAACAATTTTAAATGTCTTGAGAACAGTTCACTGAACTGAGGGCCAAAACAATCTAGTTGATAGCTAAAAATACATTTTGTAATATGGACCAGCAAAGGACAGAGTAATATGGAATAAGTTCTACTGTCATCACAGAAACAATTGGGCACAATATTTAATGCCCACCACAGAAAGGAAAATACAGTCATGAATAACTTCTGATTATAGCCAGTGTCTTTGTATGTGCATGTGTGTAATTAATGTATGAAAGTATCTCATAAAATACAGAACAGACTATAATGAAACTCCATAAAGCTATCATTAGCTGTGTATCCACAAATAATTAACTTTTAGAATCATCACAATTCAGTCAGCTGATTTTAGGATACACAAGAATACCTAACTCAGCCAAGTTTACATATTTAGCAAAACTTTTGGCTTAGTATTGTCCCTAATGCATACTTTAGCATTACACATTGTGCAATATGTTTTGCTTAAACCATTAACTGTTGCATTTACTTTTTCTTTCTTTTATCAAAATATCTCATAGAGTACCAAACAAATGAAACTGAAAATATCAGAAGGTAATGACTGGATAGGATAGACATCTACAACTGAATAACTTTTCCAGTTACCCCAATTGACGAAGGCTATCACAGCTAATCGACATTAGCCAGCACGAAAATAGCTCTAACACAGTCATTTCATAGAAACTGAGCTACAATTTGGTGTGGCAGTAGATGAAAGTCTGCAACAAAATACAAAATAAAATGGGAAAAACAAAAAGAAAAAAGCAGCATCTAGGCGACATTTTTGCAAGTCTTTCGTGAAGACTGGCACTTAGACAAAAAAAATGGCGTACCGGTCACTACAAAAGGCGGCACATAGAGTCGGATCATTCGTGACTGACCCATCACTAGTTAGGAAATCATTGTGTGAGGGGCAGGGTACACTCTGCTCAGGTTGAAAGTACATAGATGATTTTAGTTTAAAACTCTGGCATGAAAGTTGGCAGGTGATATGCATTTCTTCATTGAATGCTGAGTCTGTAATTCTACCTGTTTTTATATTTTGTCACTTGAATGCTCAATATAAAAACCATCTTGCGATCATTAGCCTGCTGCTCGTTAAACTGATTTATCCTTTGGCATTTTGCCAACAAGTAGGAACGTTTGTGGGTCATTTTCAAGATCTATGGTTCCCATTGTACGTACATACATAAGCAGCACTGCAACTCCAGCAAATAGAAAGTCCATTTATCATCGCCTGTGCTCATGTGGGTGCCCTCTTCCTGGTAATGTAAGTATTGGCTCATTGGCTCCAACCATTAAGTGGAAAGTCCCACTGTTCATGTCAAGCTTTAATTAATTGGTAGTTCCGATGGTGAGAAACGGTGTCCAGGTAATATCAAGCTGCATCTGCACCTGCAACAGCATTTTTTTTGGTAACAACACACCACACATAGTGTTTTTGTCTAAAATTCCATCAGCTGTTATCTAACAGATAAAAGGTATTTTGGAATATTTCTGGGAGCATGTGTGTTTCTGATGTGATGAATGTGTTCAATATATTTGCGCATGTACTTTATGTGTGTTTGAATTTATTTCCCAACATGTTACGTGCTTAATTTTACTTCTATTAAAAGGTCCTACCCTAGCCTAAACCTTGAATAAATTCATATTGCCTGCTGCTTTTCATACTTGAGGTTTAAACTAAACTGTTTAAAGCTGAGATGAGGGAGTCATAGCTGTTTTGGTCAAATCTTGTGAAATACGGTATGTGTGTAAGCTTGTACAAGAGCTTGTAAGATGAGTTAGCGCTGTTATAGCCATTTTTAGTGTTGACTAAGACTGATTAACTGTGGCAGTCATCTTCAATTGTTCATTCAGTGATACTTTCTTAATTTCTGTGAAACTTGTCCAGTGCTTCATAACATATTTTGCTAATAGACAATTAACTAGGCACTACAAGTTAATACCAAAAATTAAAACGATGATGTGTAATGGTTAATGCCTAGAGAATGTGTTGGCGATTATTTTTAGGTACTCGTACACCAGAGTTTATATCCGTAGAACTGACAAACCTATACACATTTTTTTAATTTGCTAATATTTCCAAGCTATGGTGGTCACATAAGTGAAGGAGTTTATCAAACATATTTGACTTCATCGTGTCAAGGTGCTCTGATCCAAAATATCCTGACATATGAAGGTACCAACCATGATATACAGTAGTTATATCATTCATCAGGTCAGAAAATGTATTTTGTGTTGAGATGAAAACCAGCTGAGATGACATACTACGCACCAACAGTGACACATCCAAATTCACCAAGACGCCCTTTGCCCTAGCTAGAGTGGTCAATATTTTATTGGCTTCCTAAAGAACCTGTTTTTTCACAACAAATATAACATATATTTCAAACACAACAAGCTAATTTTTAATGTCACTATGTGGTGCATTGTAAATGTCACAACTTTAACATATGGCCACGTTCAGGGCTGGATGCTCAGCTGTCATATACATTTTTTGGCGTAGTTTGGACAAAATACAATGATGTTACCCTCGAGGTTTTGTTTGATGTCACTCAAATTTGAAGACAAAACAGCATTTGGCATGGCACGAAAATTGCTTGTTGGACATAACTGTCCATAAATGATATATATACACATCATCCCAGCTGCTTTTATCTTAAACAGATCAATGTTTTCTGACCTGAACGCAATAATATAACTTCACCATGGTTAAGTAGGAGTGACAAATAGTAAAAAATATTTGAAAATTACGCACCTTTCCGATGGGATTGAAGGATTTTGCTTGTGATTTATCCCAAACGGCCAGAACCCCTTCTTGGAGGTGCTGCATTACTATTACAAAGTGTCACCATAGCAACTTGGTCATTTCTCAGAAAACATGCCAATGCTGCAAAGGCAGCGGGGATCAAATGCTCACAAAATTCTGCACATATTTAGAACTACTGTAAATATAGGAATGCACAGATATGGGCATAGCAAATTGGTTCAGTATCTTGAATGCAACCTCTGACTGTTTTAACATATGCATAATAAATTTGGTAAGTATGTGTATAACTCCAAGATCAATAAAATGTCCATACTATGCAAAAATGTGTGAGATAAAAAAAAACCCAGCAGGGCCTTTAACTGCGTTGCTGTTCTCAGGCCCTAATGAGTTGTATATGTATATCCAGTTATTACACAGAAAGCGTTTTTCTAAATCTGCCCAGTGTTTTTTTATTTAATATTTGGCTTAGGCTACAGATATAGAAGCACACACGCAGATATGAGTAAAACCATCACCTTTTTGCCTGTGACAACAGACGATAATACTGTAATATAAAATCACTTCCACAAAAGAGCAACACATTAATTATAGTTTATTTGAATGAGGGATGATTACTGGTTTATTTATGAAATTTGAGATATGTATAAACACATTATTCAAAATTAGTTACTGCTGTGATTACTAATTTCTTTAATGTCTTTTGCTTTCTCATTGCAGGAATCTTCATACTCATTTGCACTGAAATGCCTTATCAGCCTTTCCACTGTTATTTTGCTTGGTCTTATAATAATGTACCACGCCCGAGAAATCCAGGTGAGTCTATTAATAAAGACATCTGTTTTAATTATAGTCATATTAAATAAAAGTAGAGAAAAATGGGTTCAGTGGTGTCAATGTTGAGTGATGGATTTTGTTGAAAGAAAAAACTGAATTAGTAAAGCTAAAAGAAGCAGAACACTCACTCTAACATGAGCAAAATGCTCTCTATAGATTCTAAAATAAAGAAAGTAAAAGTGTATTTCTACAGAAGTTAAAAGTGTATTTCTATATTTCTTTGTAAAATCAAAATCAGGGCTTTACAATATGAACAAATATAAAAACACAAAGAATAAGTAAAAGCAAGTTGAAAAGAATGAGTTTTTAACTGCAAGAAAACAAAAGTAGCAAATAACTAAAGTATGAAAAGGCTAGCCCTTAAGTAGTAAAAGGCTAATACCTCAAAGTACCAAAAGCTTAAAGTAGTAAAATGATACTTAAAAACTAAAATAAGCATTAAAAAACAGAACAGAGCATGAAAGTAACTGGGGTAAATACAAATGTGTTCATTCCAACAGAACTATCAAATGTATTTACAAAATACATGGATTTTCACATTATACTGAATGAAATTGAAATAAAATAAATAATGTTTTATACTCAAATATCTGTTTCCCACTATATAAAAAAGATCCATCCATTATGTCCTCCTTATTAAATATCATATCTACCACAGTAAATTATTATTAATAATTACTGTGAGGAGTCCCTAACAGAATGTAATCAGACAGTCACATACTGTATGTATAAATGTATTATTATTTTAATTAAAGGTGAGCCGTGCAAATTGATTTAGCTCTTCGTGTTACTCTGTCTCAAAAAGGCTGGTGACCCCTGTCCTACAACAAATCCCACTATTCCTGTTTCTAGTTTTCAGAGATCGGAACAGACATTTTATGACGACGCTACGTTTTGTTCTGCGCCACGAAACCGGCATTCTCTGTAGCACCAGTTCTATGAGCTAAAATAGTTAACTCACAGCCCTGAAAGAGTGGTGTAGTGGTGCAGACAAGATTCCAAACCACAATATTACCGTGTAGCTAAATCAAGAGAACTAATGGGATAAATACCATAAAGTTACAAGAGGTTTGAGCTGTATTATATGGTGTATTCAAAAGAAGATGCACATAGTTGAATAAAAATAAGTTAATTTAACTTTTGATCTCCATTTGTTTTTGCACAGCTGTTCATGGTTGATAATGGTGCAGACGATTGGAGGATAGCCATGACGTACGAGAGAATCTTCTTCATCGTGCTGGAGCTTTTGGTGTGTGCCATTCATCCCATCCCAGGCCAGTACGTCTTCACATGGACAGCACGGCTAGCCTTCACCTACACGCCATCCGTGGCTGACGCCGACGTGGACATTATCCTCTCAATCCCCATGTTTCTGAGACTCTACCTGATCGGCAGGGTTATGTTACTCCACAGCAAGCTGTTCACGGACGCCTCATCCCGCAGCATCGGTGCCCTCAACAAGATCAACTTCAACACTCGCTTCGTCATGAAGACCCTCATGACCATCTGTCCAGGAACAGTGTTGCTGGTGTTCAGCATATCCTCCTGGATCATTGCTGCGTGGACAGTGCGTGTCTGTGAGAGGTAAACAACAGGATAGTGAAAAACCAATATGACCCAATGGCTGAAGCATAGTCATGTTACTTTGTGAGTTACAATACACATTTTCTCCCATTTTCTTCTCAATACTACCTGGTTTTGTGCCAGAATCAAGCAGAATCAAAATCAGCGGAGAGCATATAGGTCGTGTAAATAAAGGAAGGCTTTCATTGATTTGCCCCCCTTATTAGCTCAAAGTGTTTAAACCAATACATGTTTCATTAATTTAGTCGTCACTTCTAACTCATTTTTACATTTACTTTAGATGTCTTGTCCATAATTCATTAGTGTCTAATTGTTTGTTTGCTGAATGGTTTGTTTTGGTAATGCGGAGCAGCCCCCAGGAACGCCTAACTCGTTTCCTCCCCACATCTGCACATCGGGGTCTGTCTCCGTGGGCAGCAGTGATTCTTCTTCAAAAAGAGGCAGAGAGAAATGAAAAGCTTTCCGTTTTCGTCCTCGTTGCGCATTCACGTAGGGAAATGAGATGTTAATACCAGCTTTGATGTTTTTAAATCGTTTTTTGTTTTTTTGGGTGGCTGGTGTAGCAGGGTTGATGCAGAGTGGAGGACATATCACCGCAGGTCTTGTCAGACTCGTGTTGGTGCACATGTGCTACTTTGTACAAGTATCCAATCAAAGGAAAACTTCCTTCAACCAGGCGCTGACTACAGATGCTTGGCTTCCTCCGGAAGTTTGTTCTGCCTGCTTGTAGCACCCCAACCAACCCTTTTCTATAACTGTCATAAATACCCACTTGTTAACCTCTCACTAACCATTCCTTGTACCCTTTACCCCCTGACCTTCTTTCACACCTCCAGAATTTGGCTGTTAGCCGTAAACATATTCTTCTTAAGGTAGTACGCTGCAAAAATTGTTCATATTACCCAGTCTTACAATCTTATATCCAGCCAAGAAGTATTTTTTAAAAATCTTGTTTTGAGACTATTATACTAAGTAAAAGTAGAATGTGATAGAATATTAATCTTGTTAGCCTGAAAGTTTTCTTTATTTTACGAAGTCTTACCAAGTGCGTTTGTTTTATTCCGTCAGCAGATTATTTCACTTAATTTGAGAAGTTTCAGGCTCAAATAAGGTATAAGATTGACAAACTTTGTCAGATGGACAATGTTTGCGGAGATGTTCATGTCTCAAACCCATCTCAGTTTGGTTGTAGGCGTCTCCAACTCATCTCCAACTGGTCACGTGTCCAATGAGTCTGAAATAAACCTGTATTGTGACACATGCACAGGAGGCCTCCTGTGACAAAACAAACAAAAGCTCTGAGGCTGGTCAAAATAGTGTCTTGGTCATTTTTAGCAGCAGTTCATAATATTATTTATTCTTAAAGCCTTTGAAAGGTGTGTGTAGCCCTGACTGGTTTCTGTTATTCTGCTGGTAATGGAACACAAGGATATCATGTGTGAATGAGTCCCCCAGTGCTTTTTGATAACATGAATCACTTTAGATTTGCTATCATACAGTCATCTTCTTCAACACAACCCAGGTTTGAGCAGCAGCAGTCCCAATAATGAAAAGGCAGTTACTGTAATATGTTCACGTTGAATAAAATAAACCTCCTTTCCCCCTAACATTAACATTTTCATGATACAGCAAAATAACAGACCAAACAAAAAAACAAAGTAAAATGGGATAAGGTGTTAAAAAGTATTAGGAATAGAAATAACTTATTTTTGTCAAAGTATGATATTGCTGTGCTTTTCAAACATTTTGCCATCCCCAAATTGTAGAAAAATGCACATCACCCAGTCTTTCACGCCAGAGGTTTTATTTAAGATCATCTTATAATAATTAATCAGTTATAACTGTTTTTGTTCATGCCTTGTGCAGGGATAAGTTTGTTTATTAAGAACAAATGCTGTCACTTATAATTACAGAAAATGACAACAAGATATGTAGCAAGCTGAGCGGTACATACAATTATCAGTTCACAACTCTTAACCCAAATTAGTTGACTTTACTTGAAAAATGACATGGAAACCTGTTGCCTTAAACATTTTAGTTTTTACACAAAAATGAAACTAAACAGATTTAGTTGTGTTACTTTAGACCTTCAGTAGCATTTAGCAGTCTATATTAAAACTGATAAGCTCACGTTAAATTTATCCCTACTTGCGTAAAATGACTTTTTTAGGCTAAAACTATAATAGCCATCCATCCATCCATTATCTTCTTCTTCCTTTCAGGGTCATGGGGGTCACTGGTTCCCATGGGTCCGCCCTGGACAGGTCCATCAGAGGGACACAGAGACACGCAACCATTCACACAAACCTTCACACCTAGGAACAATTTAGAGTTACCAATTATTCTAAGATTCATGTTTTTGGTCTGTGGGAAGAAGAGGTACCTGTAGAAAACCAACACATGTGCAGAGATAACATGCAAGCTCTACTCAGACGGGTCCCCGGCGTGGTGAGGACTAGCTTAGGAATAAAAACAAAATAACATGTCCCTCTTTAGGATAAAACCTTCATCTAAAACAAATTTTAGAAGCGCAGAATGTACTGTATTGTATCAGTTAGGTTTTCAGCAATAAACACGATTTTTAGATTTAGCAACCACAACAACAATTAACCTTAGGATATTGCAAAAAAAAAACATGGTTCAAGGTAAAACAGATAAAATATATGTAACATTGAATCAAGGATATATGTATATTGTTAACATTTACTGGTTTAATTAGTTTTTTTTCCATGAAACAAACGGCAAATGTTACGTAATAACTATGGTGGTCCACAGGTGCAAAGGCCAAGTAACAGCGAAACGAGCTGCAGACAAGTGTAAACAGTGTTAGAGCATTTTATTTGTGATAGAAGCATTTTGTTTGTGGTTGCAGCATTTTTGTTGTTTGTTTTTATTATTTTTTATTGTTTAGTTTATTCTCGGTTGTTGCCTCTATTCTTAGTGATTGCGGTATTCTTTGTTTGCAGCGTTTTTTTCTGTTACATTTGTTTGTGCCGGCGTGTTTCGGAGTTTGAATCAAACGTGCGTTTGCGGCTCGTTTCCCTGCTTGCTGTGTGCTTGCACCTGTCAATCAAAGTACATGACATAATTCTTTTGCCGACTTGGCTTGTACTGATGATTTTCAAATAGCAGGTTGGGTTTTAGAAGGGGGACACAGCCTAGTTTTGCTTCCCAGAAGTGGCTAAAATCAGTCAGTTATATACATACTGACTAAAATTTAGATCGGTAGGCACCGTTTCCCAACACATATTAGAAGCAAGATGTTTTGAGGATATTACTCACTGGGAAAGAGAGTGCGAGGTGAAATGCACTCCAGATTATCTATTGTTTAGCAAGAAGCAGTTTGTGCCTTTAGTTTTCTTGACAGTTACAGGGGGAGTAAACCTGCAGTGGGCTTTGGAAACAATGATGTGCTTTTCTTATACCCGCCCTCTCTCCTGGTAGAATAGAAGGCTTGTGTGCGCCATGTTTAGCAGCAGTTTAACGCCGCATGTTTTCTTGGGCCGCGTCGTCCAGTGTAGTTGTGACAAAGGAAGTATGTTGAGTTTAGTTTGCATCTTCTTTCTGTATCAGAGTCCTTGAGGAAATGGGAAATTGTAGCCTGCGGTGTTTCACGAGCTGGAAGTTTGTGAAACTGGATAGTTGACAGATGTTCTGCTGCAAGATTTGCCTCTATGCTGAAGGGACGACACGTGATATCTATTACCTAGATAGATAATTATCTATTACCTATTATAGGCAGGAAAAGCTGTGTCCGAAAATGTCAAGATGAAGATTCATCTGTGGCCTGTCAGGCAGTGGGTCGGGCTTTTGTCATTACATTGAAAAGGGAGTTTTGAAGCTACTTCAGAATGAACTTATGAATCCATTTTGCATCACTAGCAGCTTTTTGTGACTCTTTTGTGCAAATATGATTGGTTGAAGTGTAACTGAAAATCTTGAACCTCTGAGAAAGTAGTTATCTAAAGCTGAGATTTTATCTCAGATCTTGTAGTAAGGCAATCATGTCAGCCGCATCTTTAATGGAGGCGTGCAACTATTTGTGAATGCAGGGCAAAAAGGTTCAGTGCAAAAAAAATACAAATAAACAGACAGTGCAATGTCAGCTATTGGAAGAGTTGACACAGTAGCAGAAATGTGAGCTATCATTACAGGGTGAATGGTAATGCCTTTAAATCTTAATACTGCAAACATGAAAATGACTTAAGGGCCTAACATTCCCCAAAGAAATGCACGTCACTGCCGTCTTTCATGCCAAACTTTTAAACATTTCAGCGAAGCCTTGTAAACTGCTTTTTGCGCGATCGATGCGCAATATTGTGAGATGTCATGCGATGTGTCGTCGCTCAGAGTGGGAATGAATATCAGTGATTACCGAGTGAAATTTAGCCCAACATCTGTAAAACAAAGTTAGAACTATTTTTTTTGTTGCTCTGATTAGCTGTGGCAGGCATCTTAAATGTTGTCGACTTTGCATGTTAATGAATTGTAGGCGTACAGGGTGTAATTATTAATGTTCGATTTTTCGTGAGATGCTTTGGTAACAAATAGTGTTGACTCTAACAGTTAAAGACAAAGTTTGAAGTAAAGATGTTATGTGTAGCACTTGGTGTATGCATTCGGAATCACTCTCAGCTACTGGCACACCAAATTTCTATGCCTCAATATATGTAAAATTAACTGAAATATAGCCATTTTTGTGTTGGCTAATATTGATTGGGTGCTAGCCATCCTAATTTGTGTTGACTTCAAATGCGAATCAGCTGTAGATGACCATCCAGTGATTACGTTTCGAGACTTTTGTTAAGAACTCTTCATTGGTTTATGATATTGTGTGCTAATAGACAGTATTAGACAGACAGACAAAATTTTAGATATCTGTAAAACTGGCTGAGTTATATCCATATTTGTGTTTGTTTAGCCTGTGTAGCCATGACAGCCATTTTGAATGGAATGGATTTTAAAATGTTACAATGATTACTTTCTGAGAATGTCATTTAGTGATTCATGAGATAGTTTGCAAAAAGTACAAAAGAGCAAAACATTTGACCCGTTTTACCTTCAGCAGGCACTTATTCATTTCTTGTTGCATATATCCAGTCCTACTGGTACGACGCATGTCGATTTTTGTATATAATAACGGGTCATCTTGACAATATCAACGGAGAATTACATAAAAAGCAGCTTCATATGAAGCGCAGTTGTTTGTACACGCAATATTCCTGATTTCCAAAATAGTGCATGCCATTTTTTAAATTAATCTCCCAGAAAATGTTGGGTGGAACTGTGCACGTATGCTTTTTGTGTGCACACCTGGCTGTGTGTGTGTGTGTGTGTGTGAGTGTGTGCTTGTATAATGTTTTGTTGTGTTTTCTATTTCCCCACTATGCTGCTCCATAGGGATACCATGTGAGTTTGTCTTCTCTAGCCTCGGAAAAACCCAACTTATCATTTTTTTCACTGAGCTGGCGCCACTGCTGCCCTGAGTGGGAAGAGAGGGTGGGGGGGTATTGGGGGGGGGGGTAGCTCTTCAAAAACAAATATGCATGATAATTGTTTCATGAGTCATGATAATTCAAACTTAGTAGACAAAAGTAAAATTAGGTAGACCCCCTTGTTGACAATGAAGCGTCAACATGACTGTATGACCAGCCCTTTGAAGCAAACGTCTGCTGTTATGTTCGATGTATCTGAAGGTGGAGAAAATTTGAATTTTAGGGATAGTGTGGTCACTTTTAAAGTGATGTTCTGGCAAATACCACGAGATCAGTCACAAAGCACAAACTATAGGACAAGAGGCATAAGTCTTTGTACGGACTAAGCTAACGACGAACCAAACAAAGGCCCATTTTGTATAGTTTGTCAGGCTTACAAAACAATTATAGAAAAAGTGACACATTTGTGTGAAAGAGCATTGCATCAGTTAATACTAAATCTTTTGCATGACACAGATTATGTTCTTTGTTGTTTTTTCAGATGAACATTGTCTTTGTGTTACTACTCAAATACATGTGCAGCGACCACAGACATCCATACTGATATCCATCTATCCATTCTCTTAAGTCCATCACAGTACCGCAAAGAGACAAACGTCCATTCACTCTCTCACTCAGGGACAATTTAACGTCAAAATAAACTCGTGCAGACCCAGAAAGGTCCCCAGTCGGTATTCGATTCAGCAACCTTCTTGCTGAGAGGGAACAGCTCTAGGACCTGAGCCACGGTGCCTCAACCGTTCAGATATACTGTAACAAAAGAAAAGATCAGAAGAAGCCACAACGAACAAGCACATTCCAGTGGCTGGACGATTAAATCAGATTTTTATTTTAAAAATATGTTCAGTTTTATTTGTTTAAGACTCAAAGTGTCCCGTTACACTGTGACTGACAAGGTCACAGACTTTGTAAGTTGGGAAGGTGTGTAAACTGGACTGTTCTATAGAGGGTACAGTCCCCCTCCTCTGGTGTGCAGACTCTGAATTCAAAAACACAACATGACAGCGTTCAATGTGTTGAAAACCGACATGTTGGCTTCAATTTAGAACAACAGGAGAAGATGGAGATGCTTCATTTCACTTTAATAATGTTGATGACATAGATCATGTATGGTCCTGAGGTTGTTGAATGCATCCATCAGTCCACCCGATCGGTGTGTAGCCAGTCTACAATATTCCTCACCTCCCTCAGATCGACACATTCACCAGATTCATCACTTTAAACACAAACATGGTCTATCTGAGGTCCGCACACACACATTTTCATAGTCGACAGTAAACAGTAAACATTTGGCTCTGGATTGGTTGACCATTACCCAGGTTGGAGAAAACTTTTTCCCTTTTGCTTCAGACTTCATTGCTTTATGACCGATGTCATGGCAGATGAGGTACTAACTATTGATCACTATTTGAAAGAACAGCATGTCAGAAAATACCAGACTATCCCTTTAACAAAGAGCTAGTCCTTCAAGTCACTTTCAAAAGTATGCTAGAAGGAAATTTGTCTCTCTCTCTCTCTTTTGATGCAATTATCATAGATCATGTTGTACTAAAAGGCTTTCTAAGAATAACGCTAAAGATTTTTGTAGCACCAAAATCTTTGCGCTCTCTGTGTTCGCACATTAACATCTCATTACATGCCTTCCTCCACAAAACTTATTTAAGTATGTTATAATAGTTTTCTGAAGACATTTGGTAGTCCTACCAAGATATATTTATTTTTAGAATTGGAGACAGTTTCACTAATAGAATGCCCTGGTAAAGAACAACCGTTTAGTCATTTGTGTTGTTGTTGATTACATGTGAGTCTGGTTTGTGTGGCATTATTTAGAATAAAATTTTGATTGTATACCGGCTTAACGATACAGTTTAATGTAAATAATGTAAGTAGAGGCTTTGTTTTGCACTGCTAGTCTAAGCAGAAAGACTTTTTAAACAAGACACTGTCCCATATCCACTGACTACAGTTTTTGTTTGCATCCAAACTGAACGTTGCCTCCTCTTTCTCACCTTATTCAGTAAACGTGAAAATAGCATTTCAAGTTTAACAAAAGTGATAAAAAGAGGCGTTTGTATCGCAAACTTTTCAGTTGAATGCACTGTTACGCTGTGACTTCACCAAAGGGGCAATGCAATGTGAGACTGGAACATTACAATGGCCTCCTGAAGAATGTCCAGATGCGGGGACAGGAAGACAATGATCGAACGGACGTAGTGACCGGAGAAACGCTAATGTTACAGTGAACATTTCTACCTTTCACCCTTTGAATAATACTGCTCAGCTTTACAGTTAACCTGTCTTTTGATTTCTTCCTCAATACTAAAATGTTCCCTCCCTCTCTCATGTCCTCCTAACGGATCTTTTATTGATTTCTCATGATATCCTTTGAATGTGGCATGCTCTACAGCTTCCCTCGTCGCTCTCTACTCTTGCGTGCCGTTTCTTTGCTGTTGTGGCGTTTTCTTCACTTCCTCCAACTTTGTTATCTGAAACAAAGCACTTCATCTCTAGGCAACGTGACAGTGCTGCCTCTATCCTCACTTTCTCCGGAGAATGCCTGTAGGTAACGTAAAAGACAAGCTCACAGAAGGTTCAGCTGATTTCCCTAAGAGATCAGCACCAGATTATTAGGCTTGAGTGACTCATCAGATGCAACCAACACTGTCTGACTTACGGAGTTCTGGTCAGTGTCATCACCTCGCTACAAGATACACGTAGAAACAGCCAAACTACCAGGTAAAATAATGAAAATAGCAAACCACAAGCTAAAGGCTAAAAAAGCTAAATACTAGCTAAATGCTAAAATAACAAAACATGAGCTGAAAGATGATAAAAGCGATAATGTTTTATATATTTATATATTTATGTTAATGTTTTTGAGTTGAACATTTTGTTAAAAGAATTACTACAATTCTAAGCATGTAAAAGTAGTTAAATAAATAAAAAAAACATTTTGAAAATAATTTAAAAACAACAACAGGAAAGCAACAATGTCAGCATTCCCACTAAAATGTACTCTACAAAGAACACTTGGTGTGTCATGTGCCGTTGGCGTAATATTTTTAGTCTCGTGTTTGAAACGGCTTCTTCTTTTAAGCTTTTTGGGTTTGTTCATGTCAACCACTCATAAACTAGAAGTTATGTGTCAGCTACCTCCGTACATGCAGAGTAGCACACGCTTATTAACAAGTAAGTGCAAAGAAGCTCTTAGCTAGAAAGTAAAAAAGTGTAAGGGTCAATATAGATGAAATATATTGAACTTCACCTTCTCATAAGTTTGGTTATGAGGAAATAAAAGGGTTCA
>JAVKLF010000064.1:17830510-17877206 GCA_034783495.1 Millerichthys robustus | reverse complement strand
AATAATATTCATAGTTAAAACAATTATAAATCAAAATAAAAGTGATTATTATTTTGTTACTAATTGATTAAAGAAAAATAAAAAGTCTATTTTAAGAAATAAAATTGACTATTAAAGATTAACTCAGTTTGATTAGGAAGAAAGTTCAGTCTCTTCTTGAGGAGGCCCTTTTGAGCCTAGGCAAAGACAGGTGACCCCATTTTCCCCTTTGGGGTGACCACTACAAAAGTAAGTCAACATTTTTGACCAGCCTGAACAATGAATGGAGCTAGAGAGACAGTTGGGCTTAATTATTTAAGTGCAACAAAACCTAACTGAACTTGGTGATGTTGGAAATATAAAGTTTTTATTTTTATTTTTTTTATAAAATGCTTGTTCTGGGAATTTGGACACGCCTAAATGCACAGGTGCACTGTGTTGGTATAAGTGAAGTGGTGATGTTTCACTGCTTGAACGTGTTCATTAAAGGATGGACAAGCAAACAACAACAACAACAGAAAAAGAAAAAACGAGTTTGTTATTCAAAAGAAAAGCTGAAGATAAAGTTGAGCTTGGCCACAATGTAGCACGTGGACTGAGCTTTGTGGCGCTGACTCCACGTCATTCAGTGGAGCATTTCTAACAAAACATAATCTTATTTGCTTATTTGATGAAAGAAGCGTGCATTCCGATGCTAAATGTTAGGATTACAGACCTTGTAGAATGTGTTTCCTTGTCTGATGACTTTGTAAATTAGGCAGGACAGTCAAAGCAGAGAAGCTTAACCAAAGTATTGAGTTTCAATAGGTTGTAAAGGTGCCACTGGACTAAATTTTTTTCCACATTTCTTGCTTCACTTCCTGTAACTAAATGATTTGCAGGAAGTATTGGTAGTTATTATTGAGTATCCAAGAAAATCTTTACTTTACAATTATCATTGGCTGACAAATTCCACTGGTGCATAATTAAATGTTTCCCCTTAACAAATTTAGAAGACATGCACCATATTATACAAGGATATTTAATTATCCAAAACAGCAACTAGATATTTCATGTCAAGTATGATTACTACACAAGTTTTGAGTTGTCAACTCCCTCAAGCACCTTTGTACATTAACATGTGTTAAACAAAAAACAATTAACTGAACAGGGCTAAACTCAGCAACAAAGCCAAGAGGTGAGAATTTAGATTTTATTTTCTGCACTCTGTTATATTACAGATGGTTTTATTTTGTGCAATTATCATTCTTGTTGTGCATGTGAAGTTTTTTTTTTGTTTGTTTCTGTGCGAGCATCACCTTTCTAGGCAAACATTTTTATAACCTAGGGTATCCTAACACTTTTTTCTAAGTTTGGAACAACTTTGTGATACATTACTCACTTACAAATCAACAATCTGTTTATATGCACACCTGCCGCTGCAGTTACCTGCTTTGCACAAGGGCTGGGCTGTAAAACTATTCTATGATTGTAGATTTTAATTACGTAATCATCATTTTAGTTAAATCTGTTCATGTTTAAATCCACGGTCAAACTCCTCAAATAGCATTCTGGCATTTATTCACAGCTGGTGACCACAATGAAAAAGAGAAAAGAAGGAACTTTCCTAGAGAAAATATAAACCATATCCCTACAGAATCAGAGTCTGAATCCTTTTCTTTCATCCAGCCAGAGGTTTTCTTTGCCCTCTTTTGCATGTGGGAGTTGTGGGACGCTGGTGTCCATGGCGGTGGCCAGTTCATCACAGGGACGTATAAATAAAGCAGAAAGCTATTGACACCCACTTCTACTTAATGACAATTTAGAGCCCGAAGAAGGCCAGCATACCCACAGGGAACACACACACACATGCACGAGGAGAACTCATAAATACCACACAGAAAAGCTGCGGCTGAGATTTTTATCTACCCTCTTATTGTGAGGTGACGGCTCTAACTGCTGTTCCATTATTTCACCTGTCTTTTTCATTTACTACGTCCATCCTATCCTTCAGGATGGCTGATAGCTGAAAGTTTTCTGTATGAACATATCAGTTTCTCTCGTCATGGTAGAAGAAAAATTAGACCACTCTTTCTTAGATTTTACTTTCAGCTCATAAAGTTTTCCAAGAGTTTATTTGTGCCCAGCTCGCCCAAAGTCCAGTCATAACATTTCAGTCGGCTCGAAAGAGCTATTGCTGCATTCTGTTCCCTTTCTTTGTCTGAAATCATCACGTAAATGATCACACCTCTACCACCAAGCTTAACATTTGGTAATGAGTTGTTTGTGCTAATGTGCTATGTTTAATTTCCGTCCAACTGCAATGCATTACGTCCACACATCTCCAATGGGATCTCCTTTAGCCTTATTCAAGAAGGCTTGTGGTTCATCCATCCATTATCTTTTACCCGCTTCTTCCTTTCAGGGTCACGGGGGTCAGTGGTGCCCATCTCCATCAGTCACAGTGTGAGGGGCGTCCATCACAGGGACACATAGAGACAAACGAGACAAACAACCATTCGCTATCCCACTCTCACCTAGGGACACTTTAGAGTTACCAGTTAGCCTAACAGTCGTGATTTTGGTCTGTGGGAGGAAACTGGAGTACCGTAGAAAGCCCACGCATGCACGGAGAGAACATGCAAACTACGTAGAAAAGTTCCTGGCCAGGGTTAAATCTGGCAACCTTGTTGCTGGGAGGCAACAGCTCTACCAACGGATCCACCGTGCCGCCCGGCTTGTGGTTCATTTAAATGCAGTTTTGCAAAACTAAAACATGCTACCTTGTTGTTGTTTTTTTTTTAAGAAGAAGAGTTTTTCTTCATGAGATATTTTGCAGTTGGAGCACTGCACAGACTGACATTAGGGTTGATAGAGACACTAATTTATACCAAGGCTGTATTTGTGATACCTTAAAAACACCTCTTCTTTGAATACAGACTCACTTCTTATACTTTTCACAGATTGTACGCAGGTGAAGTAGTTCAGTAAACACTTTTAGTAAATATTTTTTCATGCTATGGCATTAGAAAATAACTTCTACACAGCATTGCATTCACAGTGCCTCTTTTTTACTGCATAGGCAAGCATTTTTTTTTTATTTGTTCCTAAATTTTTTTTGTGCTGATATTTATTAAGTTGTGCGGACAGCGTATTGTCAAATGAAAATGCATTTCTCTTATTTATTTATTTATTTTGGTCACTTACGACCTGCCATGAGCTTAACAGTTATCAGTCAGTAGCTTTAAAAAAAAAGAAGAAACATTCATCCATCTATCTATCTTCAGCTGTTAACGGAAGAACCCGTTTATGGGGGCAGCAGCTCTTGCAGAGCTCCCTGTACGCCGTTCCTTCCAGCAGTAACATTCAAACCACCCGTCCACATCTAGTAGGAATTCCTATAGGTAAGGGTTGGGATGTATATCCATTAGTAAATTGATGGCTTTGCCATTTGGTTCAGCTTTCTCTCTTTTGCTACAGAGTTCACTGAAAATGTTGTGATAATCAGCCATCATGAGTTTGTCACTCCTTCTTGCGAAGAGGACCCCCCGATATTTGAACTTCTGCACTTGTGACAGTAACAGTTTCAACACCTAAATTACAGTCCATCCTTTTCCACTTGAGATTCAAGGCTGGAGGTATTCATCTTCATTCAAACTGCATCCCACTTGGCTGCAAACCACTGCATTTCCAGCTGGATGTCCCGATGTGAAGAGGCCAATGTGACATTATTATCTGAAAAAAAAAAAGCAATGCAGTGAGAAGCCTTCTAAATGAGATACCCTCTGCCCCTTGGTTGTATCAGGGAATCAGTGGCAAAACGCAACCTTGACCATAAGACATAAGAATTTTATTTCACAACTCCTGGGGAAAAGCTGTTCCTCAGTCGCGTGGTTGTGGTCTTTCTGTACCTGTATCATTTCCCAGACGGCAGTGGAACAGTTTGTGTCTTGGGTGGGTGGGATCAGCAACAATACGACTTGTCTTCTTTTGAAGTCTGCTAGCGTATATTAAGTCCAGGTTTGGTAACTGACTCCCTACAATCCACTGGGCAGTTTTCACTACCCGGGCCAAGTCATTAACTCAAGAATTGACAGCTGGATAGAATTTATTTGGATAAATCTAGCTCTACATGGTTCTGGTAATCTCTCTCTGTGTGATTCACAGCAACAATTCTTTTATTCCCCAGTCATCTCGACATCATTAGTAGAAAAAGTAAAATATCACAGACGTAGGTCGTCTTCGCAAATGAACATGTTATCTAAAAAGTGGTGGACAGTTTTCTCTGGGTCAATGTGACAAAACTACTATCATAATTTATTAATTTCAGTAAATTAGCTATTTTCAAATGTTAAAATGTTAACTGTGGGGGATAAAGCATAGGCTCTTGACATCGTGTAACTGTTGTCCCGTAATAGGTTGAAAGTGGTGCCAGCTCTTCTCCATGCTAACCCAGAAATTACATCAGTATATTGAGAGCTTTAAAATACTTTTAATCAACTCTGCATGTCGCCTCTGTCTCTATTCCTTTACGGCTGTTGTCTGCTCTTTTTTCAGAGAGGAGAAACTGCCTCAAACACTGTTAGATAATAAAAGAGAAAGCAATAATAGCTTTAGCACTTTAACAAGCATGTCTACGGACTATAATGTATTTACAAATAAAAGAAGGCAACTGTTTTAATGTGTAACAAGTTGTTCATTGTACTGGAAAATGTAGCACATTTCTGCCTCCTCTGAAGACGTGACTCATTCGCTGTATGCCTTGATGACAAGATGAATGAAGTTAACACACTAGTCATTTCTAATTACAACATTTAGCCATCTGATCAAGTATGGTCCCCCGGTAGCTGTCAAAGAGCAGCTGGTGAAGTGTTTGGATGCAGGTAAAAGAGACAGGGGTGTCAGGTTCAGTGAGCTTCTTCCTTTGTTAGCCATCCAATGTTTATCTCACAGTTTGCAAATGAAAGCCAGACCACAAAGACATCCATTTCCCCTTTCAGTGGCCATACTGCAGTATTAGTCAGAGGTTTTTATCTTAAAATGAAACTTAGGTCTTCCCCGCTCACCCCTGCTCTCAATATACTGGATTCGAAGCATGCAGGATGGCGATATCTTTATATTCCTGCATGGTACTGTACTGACTGCTCCTTTGCATGTCATATAAAAAAGCTTGAATCCCACAGAACGTACACTTATGTGAAACAAGATGCTTATAGTAGGATCTTCCCCCTAACTTTAAGCATGAATATTAACACAAGGGGTTGGAGTTTTGAGAACTGCAGAAGGCATGACTACATGATTTTTGATCATTGATTACAATGAACTGTCTTGAAGGAGAACATGGAACCTGAGATTCCTGCAAAACTAGCTAAGTTGTGTTTTGTTGTACACATGCACTCATTTGATGAGATGTTTTTAAAAACCTGCTGGGTCACTGCTGAACTATTGTATTTCACAGGTTCAGAATCCCAAGAATTTCACATCAAGCTGGGCTTTACACTGAAATCCTAATAAAATAGTTTGACAGTCTTTATTCAATGCTTGATTGTAGAGCTAAAATTAATTATTCACCAAACTCCTCCTAGACAGCCCATTGAAAATAATCAGTTTGAATGAAGGCGTGGACGAGGCAGGTTTGCCTCAATCGTGAAATTTGTCTATTGTTTAGTTCGGTTGTTTCTTTGTTTTTATTACTTACTATAAAACTCTTAATTTTGCTTTGTTTATTTCCATTTTAATTGATTTTCTTGGCCTTTAAGTTGGCACGTTTGTCAACGGTTTCCTGTTAGAGCGATGATTGACATTGCCAAACCTTTTCTTGGAGCAGTGTTAACTTTGTGATAGAAAACTGTGATTAAAAAACAACTCCTTGTTAAATTTAATTCAACATTTTAGCCAGTTTGGATGAACTGACATCCATTTGTATGACTTGTGATACTTTATGCAGTCTTGTAGTATTAGCCCCATTTTTCTGTTATTCAAAATCTGCTCTTATCTTGAGTTCAGTAATATTGAGTAAAAAATGGGGAAAATTTGGCCCCACAAAACGTTTGAATTCAATTCTCATTATTCACCTCATTAAATAAATACTTAACCAAAAGACAATGTCATAAAATTATTTGATAGATTTTATAATGAAATCCCTCAATATTTTATACTAACAGTAAAATTGAATTTAAATTTATTTATTTTTGATGTTAGTGAAACTTAACTGATCGGTTCAAAAAAAGCATGCCTTCATATCGGTTTTCTTTTTTCAGTCCAACAAGCCACACTGAATAAAATTACTAAAACAGAAAACTATGTTTTTTTTTTAAATTTACAAGGTCTGCATGGTTTTTTGCATTTCAAACAAAATTTGTTTATTTTTAGCAACTTTTCCAAGCTTTTATAAATTAGTTTTTTTTTTTAAATCTCACGTTATATAATTTCTTCCTCTGTCAATACTTACCCTCCTCCACCCATCAGCCTCGTCTGGTTCACACAGCACCACATTCAGCATGTTCACCATCGGCACACTCTGGCAACCTACTCTAAGTTTTCCTCTCACCTTTGCTTTTCTTCATCATTTCAGGTATCATGACAAACAGGAAGTAACCAGTAACTTCCTGGGAGCCATGTGGCTTATTTCGATTACCTTCCTCTCTATTGGCTACGGTGACATGGTACCGCACACGTATTGTGGGAAAGGCGTGTGTCTGCTCACAGGGATCATGGTAGGTTACATTTGGTTTTACTCAGACAAATGTATCATTGTCAAGCACCTCAACCTGATATGTCATCTAAATATGTAATTACCCAATAACCAACAGTCAATTTTGTATTCAAACATTCAATTTTAGTTAAATCTATTGAGATCTTATGCATGTTTGTCTTTCACAATCAGGGTTCTTTGCAGAGCTCACAATTCTGATTTTGCTCTTAAAAATAACTGAATAGTTTACATTGTCAGAAATATCAAATTAAGTAAAAACTTATCAAAATCTACTCACTGGATGACCAAAGTTACTGTTTTTTTTTCTTCACCGGTTGCCATTCTAGAGTTTTTATATCATTGGACATTATGTCCACTAAAATGTGAAGTGGAAAAATATTTCTTTTAGCACAAAGCTGCATCCTAAAAAGCAGCATCGTGCCTTCATACTTAAGAAAGCATTTAAAACTTTTCATGATCCACATTTTATTTGTTTATGAAAGTCTTGGAAAGTGTAGAAGGGTCGTCATTCCACAAGGAAGCCTACAACCAGTCAGTGTCTATACTGACTGATGACCCATGTCCTGTACTGAAAAGACCTACAATGTCAACTAGGAATTGGACTTGAATCCTAAAGCAGTGAGGAAAAATGACAAGAGGTGATGAATTATATTTTTTAACATCACGTCCATTGCCTTTTCTATATATGTTGATATAGAAGCAAACTACTGAACTCCTGCCTTTATGAGTCAAAGTTGTAGCAGCACAAATGCTCATATCTTTATGACTGATCAGTTTAGTTTCCAAGGAACAATTTTGACAATAATGCTGCTGATGGAGAGTATGTTGTTGTGTTCGTTCGATGTTGTCCTCGTACAACAGGGTGCTGGTTGCACTGCGCTGGTGGTTGCAGTGGTTGCCAGGAAGCTGGAGCTGACCAAGGCTGAGAAGCATGTCCACAACTTCATGATGGACACACAACTCTGCAAACGAGTAGGTTACGGAATTTTTAGTAACTTTTGAAACAGAAGTATTCAATACTTTTGTACTTTTTAGTTTATTAACACAAAGTCTTCTGTGTACTAGTAATCAAAACTACAGGAGATTCGAAATGAAAAAAGTCCTACTGTTGAACATTTTATGGAATTTGCATGAAACACACACTGTCATTACGAACAACATAAAACACTTATAAACTTATTTTCAAATAAACTGCTAATTTTAGATGTTTGCATACTTTAAAAAAAAAACAATAATGTACAAGGCCAGATCAATGTTTAGAGCGTGGGAAAAAAAACCCCGGTACTCTAACCAAAACAGCCAAATAAAGCAGCAAAAGAACTTTCATGACTTTTATTTACAAAAGTTGTTCTGCTTGGAGACTGGAGAGCGTTGATTAGCAGGGACAATAAATGAAGTAACAAGCCATGATATCTAGGTTCTTTAAAGCTGTAGTCCTCTTTGAAGTAATTATTTCAACAAATACACCAGAAGTTCAGATTCTCATTCTGCCAGTCAAAGTGTTCCCCCCAAAAAGAAGGTTGCAGTGTTTTTAAAAAGTCTAAGTACCTGAATGTGTTGCACCATCCATATAATAAATGTTCACATTTTAATTGGTCAAAACCTAAATGACTGATTACTTACAGTAACTTCTCATGTCTTCTCTTTGTCCACAGACTGCATATATTACAGTTCTCAGTCACTTCCATTAATCAGATTCACAGCACTTGCTTAGTTGTGCCTGATTGGCTACTTGTGCTTAGCTTTTAATCAATCATCATTCCCTGTGACTCATATGTCCTCTAATGTTCTATATTTGGCCCAATCAATACCAGTGTTGAGCGAGTCATAACTTCTTGTTTTCAACCCATGAAGTGTATAAACTAAAGCTTCCAGTTGGTGAAACTGGTACCAACACATTTAGTAAAAGTGGCACACTATAAAAGTGGTATGCTACAAGACAGGCTCACAATTTAGATGTATCGAGACGAGGTACTGGACAATGCCAGCCCTACATGTTTGCTTAGTTTGTTTATGGTGGCTTTTGGTCTGTTTTTATTGGCTTGTCCACTTGTGCCATTTTTGTTTATATTCATAAATGAATAAGGAAGTGAAAGGCAGCAAGCAGAGCAGCAGAAAAGACAACGAAGTAGCCATTTTCCCCACAAATGTGCACATCATGCTCTCGTGCTTACTTGGACTTTTAAAAGCTTTTCAAGCCTTTTTCACTTGAGAGCTGCAACGTGAAGTCAACACAAAGTCAGGTTCAGTGTGAACGTTCTCATTCTGCAGATAATGTAAAAAAACGTCAGATCCTAATGACTTGTGTAACTGTCTACACACGTCCTGACGGTACTCTAATCTATTTCTCATTCCTATATTTCTCAAAACTTTGTGGAAGCTTAACAATGAAGTTGAGATTCGGTACAATACAATTTTCTTCTCACAATTTCTTTCTGGCGTCTTCTTTCCATATCAGATAATTAATCCCAATTGTATGACTTTAGTACAAGTTACATTATCACAATTGTTTTTCCCAACTTTGTATCGCAGGTTAAGAACACAGCTGCCAATGTACTCAGGGAAACATGGCTCATTTACAAACACACCAAGTTGGTCAAGAAGATAGATCACGCCAAGGTGCGGAAACACCAACGCAAGTTTCTCCAAGCCATTCACCAGTAAGTCTTGTATCGTGGCTGTTTGGTTCAATTTAGTTTTCTTGCAGTGCCTTAAAAAGTATTGTTATCCTTTAAACTTCTCCACCTTTTGTCCATGTTACAACCACAAACCTCAAACTCTTTCACTTTGATTTGATGTGATGGACCAAGACAAAGTAGCGAGGAAATATTCAAAAATGTTAACCCCCAAAAAATATAAACAGTGTGTCAGACGTTTGTTAAGTTTCCTCTAGTCAATACTTTGGAGAGCCACTTTTCACCGCAGTAAAGCTGCGAGCTGTTTCCTTCCAGGATTGTCCTGTATTTTGCTTCATCCATCTTCCCATCAACTCTTACTAGCTTCCTTGGAACTGCTGTGGAAATACGTCTCCACAGCATGTTGCCGCCACCACCGTGTTTCACAGTTAGGGGATGGTGTGCACTGGGTAACCTGCGGTGTTTCAGCAGTTTGCATCGAGGCCAGAACGTTCAATTTCGACCAGTGTGCCAGTTTTGTATGGAGCTACAAGAGTCTCAATATTCACAAATGCACACAACGATTCCCACGTGCACAGGAAGATTCACGTGTGCACAGGGTTATGATCTGGGATATCTTCCGTGTTTCAGCCAATCATAAGAATGCACCCCACTTGGAGAAGTCAATCACAATAACCCATTCAGACATGTGAACTAGAGCTGGTTAATCCAGTTTAATTAATCTGAGTCAATCCCTAAAATAACCTGATTCATATAACAAACACCTTGTGGATGGGGCAAAGATGATGCTGTTTGAGCTCTAATGTTCTCTAACGAACCTCGGAGGCTAAAATGACCCCAGGTGGACTCTAAAAACTACCTAGATTACTTCTGAAGGTAGCTGGTTTGCTTTGGACAATACTTCCAGGGCTCAGAGTGAGGGAGGATGAAGACAAATGTATGTCACGTGTTTTCAAATTATTTTTGCAAATAACTTTTTAAAACCATGCATCATTTTTCTCCCTCTTCATCATTATGTGCTAATTTGTGTTGTTCTGTCACATAAAATCCCTGTAAAACATTGTGAAGTTTGTGGTTGTAATGTGATGAAATGGGAAAAGGTTCAACCTAAATACTTTTTTAAGGCATTGTATACACTTTCTAATGACCATATGAGAACTGCTTCAAAGGTACGGCTCAATATATAATATAATATATATATGTATAATATAAAATCTTATTTATAACAAAACCTCAATATTACTTGTAGTGCTTATAGTTTGATAGAATGCAGCCATAATTGTTTTATCACCCTGTAGTGTTTGTTAGCCTCTTCAGAATACCTGTTTCTTTGATTGTTATACCCCCTTACATGTAAGTTTGGACAGACGCACACAGCCAACACATTTGCTAATGCACACACACAAACACAGCGTTGTATTCCTATCCTTATTAGGACCGTTCATTAACTGCTATTCATTTACAGTAAATTCTAAAGCCTAACCCTGACCCCTGACCCTAAACCTAGACTAAATTCAATTCACACCTTAGTCCTAAACCGAACCCCCAGCCCAAAAATGGAGTTCCGCTGTATTAGGACCGGGTCTTTGGTCCCCATAAGGACTACTGGTCTTGACAAGGTTGGTGTGAATACCAGAAACGGTCCTAAAAAGGTAATAAATACAAGAACACACATACACACACTCACTTACTCAAACACTCAAACGTTTGTGATGGTGTTTCCTTTTTCCCTGCCTTTCCCCCACCCTCTCCAGCCCTTTTTTTACCCTGAGCTTAGTGCAACAAGCGTAATGGTTTTACTTGTTTCGTGGATGTTGTGAGGTTAAAACTCTACTGTGTTCTGTCCTTGTTTTGCTCTATCACTGCAGAGCTCAGAAGTAAGTTGAGTCTTCTATGTATCCTTCTCCTACTGTTTCCTCAACATCCTCTCCCTCCCTCCTCCATGTCTGCGTTTGACGTGCATGAATAAAAATTATGCTGGATGCCGAATTGTTTTTTTGATTTTTCTTTGAGTGTTCCATTTCCTTCCCTCTCCTTCCCATTCTCACCTGAATGGGATTAAACTAAATGCATCACAAGTATCATTCAGAAAGAGTGGTGTAGAGAAAATGTGTGGAGAAAACAAGAGCTTCTCCCGTAGAATGAGCTTGGACCTCGGTTGGCCAAGATCATCCTCAGCTACACCACGAGTGTATGATTATTATAGAGTACATTAGCTGCTCTGTATATTACCCTGCATCAGCAAAACTCATCCTGACCTCGCAACGGTTTCGTAATATCAATTCAATTTGTAGAACAAAGGTTAAAATGTTTGCTGTGAAGGTTTTCTTTTGTTTTCTTCTAACACAGGGTAAAACAAAACAGCTTGATTAATGGCAACCCTTTATGCAAATTGGAGTTTTGACATACTAAATGCATTACACTAAGAGGTACAGCTTTTAGCTTTTAGTCCCCATTCTTCAATTGCCATGAATTACAACAAAGCTGAAAAATACAGTGGTGCGATCAAACTGCTTCCCACAAAGATATGACAGTAAGCGAGCAGTCTCTATCTGCTCTGATAAACCATTTTAAACATGAATTAATGTCACTGAATGTCATCCTGTTTCATAATTTGCCAAACAGGGAAATCCTTCTTTTTTACACATTCAGATGACGGCTGTGCGATGCCACTGCAAACAATGACACATTTTTCAAAGTGCCATAATGTATCTGATTAGTGATAAGAATGCACAGAGCCGATGGCATCATAAAACATGTCTAGCAAATCATTGCCAAATTTATTCACAACATTCCTGTTGCCATATGTTCCAGAGTGGCAATAAGCAGATTTTTGTTTTATGCAAGCTTCTTCTTTTTATCTACTGCATCCAGTCAGACACATCAGCTTGGGAACATATGCACAAACAAAAGGCAGCAACACAACTGCTCAATTCACATTTCATTGTGCACAAAGTCAGTCATGGTCACTGCACGCTTGCTGAATGACCAGTGTGAATATATGAGGTCATATTACGGAGCTGTTTGTAGCACCGACAGAGGGCATGCTATCTCAGAAACTATTATTTTTCGTTCATGTCTTAATTTTGGGTGCAAAGAAACAAGATTTTTATGCAGGATTTGAAGTTTCTTCTATAGAAGCATATTGCATTCTCGATTTAAAAAACTGTTTTATGTAAAAAGTCGTTTTTTTTAAACAATCCTGAAATTCTTTTTCACTATTGTTTTTTTGGTTGAAACTAGAGGTGGGTGATTTGACCACAGGTCATGACAGATCATGAGAATCTTTTGTGATAGTGTTACAATTCATTAATAGAATCTTATTCTGATCAAAACTAAAGGGTTACATCAGTAGTTGAAGATATGGATCCCTGGATACTAGAGGTGTGACGGTACAAAGATATCCCCGTTCACTTTGGTTTTGAAATCATGGTTCGATATGCTTTTGATACAGTTACAATAAATGGAACAGCACAAAGATTTATATTTATACTTTACTGAACAGTAAAAGAAGTATGGAAATAAAAAGCTTTTTAATACAAAACAGTCTGTCTCAAAATGTATACTCTGTAGCAAACAGCAAGACCTTTAGATAAATCCAAGGGCAGAAGTTCCAGCTTTTAAAAATAAAAATAAAAACAAATTTTTACTTGATTTTTTGGGGGAGGGAGTGACCTAAAATTGTACTGTTATAAAATGAATGAAAATTAACAATCATTACAGTATTGTTAAGTAGTCCATTTGCAAAAACCTAAATAACAAAAATAATGTTTCTAAAAACAACGTTTGTTCCTTTTTGAAGCTTTGATTCAGCTTCCTGGGTTGTGTGACTTACAACATAAAGTTATTCTTCTTTTTACAAAAAATGGAAAACAATATAAAAGGATAAGAATAATTCGATAAATATCTAATACGCCTCCATACACAATGAATCGAGGGCATAATTTTTGAGTCATATATATATTTTCCTATATAAATGGTGGATATGCTTTCTTTTCTTTAAGTTTCTTAAAAGTATGTTTCCCCAAATCATTTATTCCGGTGGGGGTGGGGTCATGACTTTACAAAACTTAGGATTTTTGCCATGAACAACTGTAGCTTCTACTTATTTATGTACATAATGTAAAATTTGCTGACTAAAATGCTAACAAGATAAAATATTGTAACGAAGCTTTACTATTTATTCTCAACTTGTGCCTAAACCTAGTGTTTTTAACAAAAAATCTAAATTCAATCTAAGAAATGTACACCATAACGTCTGCATTTTCTGTGTCCAGGTCAGTGTGACAGCTTTGGTACAATGTTTTCTAAAAGCTGTACAAAATACATATTTAAGGAAATTACTATCAAACTGAAATTTATTCACTGTAACAAAAATGTGTATAAAATTGGCATTAACCGGACTTATATAATGCAGTTAAACATATTTTGCTTCCCTTCCTGGTAGCTTTTTCAAATTGAAGCCTAGTTAGAGTATCTAGATATTTGAATACACCCTAACTGGGTTTTTGTCAAGTCGGCAAGAAAATCTAGAAAACACGCCACGGAATAATGTTTAGATCGCTATAATAGACAAACTAAAACAAACAAGTTGAGTCAGGTCCTCTGCACATGTTTTTCTTCGTTGAATTGTTCTTTCCAGTTCTTTAGGGCAGGACTCAGCGGTGCACCCGCACCTCAAGAATAAATGACCAAAAATCTTCATATTTTAGACAGACGTAACAGATTATTTGAGAAGGAGATAAAGGAGGCCATTTACATCGAATGAGGAAGAAATTACTTTGAACAGAGGAGGTATAGAACAGTACTACAGTATATATTACTATGTACTATTATAGAACAGATCAAGCCATGTTCACATTGGGCACCTCAGTTTGTTTTTCTTTGTCAACCATTGCGAATGGGGCTTAAACTGAAATCATTGAGCTATGTTGTTGTTATTTTTGTTGTTATTGATGATTGTCACTTGCATATAGGAGACATGGCTGCGCTGATTGGTGGAGAGCTGTGGGATCACAGTGCTTTTTTAACACTTTGGTCTTCTCTATAGAAGCCTAATAGTTTTCACCATCCTCAGAGAGTCATTTCAAAGTTTTTCTTTAAAAAGCACCAAGTGTTTCCATTGGAGGTTCAGTTCTAACAGACATCTACTATTACCTAAAGTGTTTTTTTTAGATTTCAATGTAGTTTGTCCTCTTCACACACAACTTGAAAGATCATTTGAACACTTTGTCACGATAGTTGGCATCTGCCAACTTGCTCGATTAGATAATTGTACACAGAACCACTAACAAATTGCAGGATAGGACAACTTCTTTTAGCATGCATCTGGCAAACAGTAGGGGCGGGAGTAACAGGGTCCATCGTGATATGAGACATATCCACTATACCAATTATATCATAAATCAGCAGTTATGTGAAAACTGATAAACATTTTCACAATCCTAAAGTCACAACGTTTGTCCCTTTACTTTATGAATAACAAAAGGGACGAGCTAAAGTGCAACTTCTACAAAAAGTGAGGGAGGTGGTTGATTTTCACAGAAAAAGCCTTCGACCACAATATAAATGCAATCGGAGAATTCCAAAAGGTTCCTTTGGAAAGCACTTGAATATAAGATCGTCACATCGCCCACCCCTGTTTGTAATACGATCTCATAGAATCAAGACGATTCCACAACACCTACTGCTGCCTGCTGCTTAAACAGTCGCACTGCCATAAAGTTTGATTTGTCATGATGAAAAATCAAAGGTCACAATCTTTAGTTTTTCAAAATGAGTGTAGTATGCTTCTGTTTTTCTGCATGTTTCGGTTGGTTTTGTATTTATCAAGACCAATTATGCTTGCTTTTATACACATTTCTGCTACTGTATATATACATAAAAATATATACAGTATATGTTTGCACAGATATGAAAAAAAATTTTTTAAGTGCATGTCTCATTTTATTTTTATGAATGAAAAATCCTAATAAAACCTGATTTCGTCATCTGTCTTTTCTCTCCTGGCCCTTTCCTCTGCATTTATTCCTGAAAACCTCATATCTTCTTATTGTCACCATATTTCCTCCACCTCTCCTCTGTGTCTCTTTCTGTCTTTACATTTTCCTCTTCTTTCTTTTCTTATTGTGTTGTTCAAACCTGTTTGCCCACACTTAGGCTGCGCAGTGTGAAGATGGAGCAGAGAAAACTCAACGATCAGGCAAACACCTTGGTGGACCTCGCAAAGGTAAGTCCTTAAAGTAAATAAAAAAAAAAAATACATACGGTAATTTGTTTATATTAAACAACAACCAATACTGTACATTAAAGCACATTTGCTTACTTCAAAACTATCTGTATTTTCAGTTAAACAAAAACTGATGTGTACTCACTAAAAAAGGTTGTTTTCTGTTTAAATCGAATTCTCCCTTAACCTTCTCCTTTTGCTTTCATCTGATGTTCAGAAAGAGAATTAGGGGTGCCTGTGTTACAGTTTGGTGTCTAAAGTAGTTTTAATACCATCACTACATCTATCCATTTTCTTTAACCCAGAGCAGGTTACTAGCATCTTACAAGCTTCGTATGATCTTCTAGCACCTAACATGGTTGAAAAGCCTGAGCCAGGGAGATGTATAAAACACTGACAGAATGCAGGATAGCATCTCATGGACAATAGCAGAAAGAACAACTTATTTGGTGAGTACTAAAAGTGGGTGAGACATCAAGATCTGGCACAGTATGAGCAGGGCGACAGGCGAGGGCCAGGCCCTAGATATGTTGCTTTCTGGTACCATAAACTGACTTCAGGCATGTGGATTGTCTCCAGTGGGAAAAGAACTGGACCTTGTGTGTGAAGTGAATCTAACCTGTATGTACCTGGTAGATTTGTTTTCTCAAACCAAAGACCAATGGTTAACGGACAGATAAGATCCCACCTGAGAATGAGGGATGCAGCTTTGAAATCTGGTGACACACAGCGGCTACAGCCAAGCCCGAAGGAAAAAGCGCAGCTACGAGACGCACATTGAAGACCAACTCCTGAACAACCTCTGCAGGATTTGGAAGGGCATAAAAACACAGTTTTAGAGTTCTCTCGAGTCCACCATCATTGACTGTAAATAAAGTCACGTATCTTTTATTTGCACGTGTCCTGTTCTGCTTCTTTCAGCTAAGTATTCACTTTGTAAAACACAAGTATCATTGATTTTTCAATTATTACACATTTGGAGACCACAATCGAAGACCAAGTTCAATATAATGTCAGCGATGAGCCAAGTAATGGTCAATCCTGCAAGATGAGAATTTGCAGCCAGTGGAAACCTCAGATCTTCACACTGTGGGATTGAACTCTCTCTTACGTGATGACAGGATTCACATCAAAACGTCACACAGGCACACGCCCACCAACCAGAAACATGCACGTTAAGGTAAATTGGCAACACTAAATTGTCACTAGGCCGACAGTTGTCTTTCGTGTACCTTTAACGTGGCTCTGACAGACTGGTGACGGTGTACCCGACCTCTCAAACGGTGACTGCTACAGTTAGTCAGAAGCTTCCCGCCACAGAAAAGCAGACCATGAATTAATGTATGATAGTGTGCAATCAGTTTGAACCCACAACATTGTTTTATCCTGTTACAAGTATTTCAAAGGTTTATAGCAGCTATCATTCACAGTAATGCCGGTCAGCAATGCAGTCTCTGCTGAACAATAAGTGCCTAAATAATGGAGACACTTTTAATTACATAAATGGTTTATGTCAGTCAAATACATAAAATATTAAAAGCCTTCTCTGGTTTTAAGTAGATGAAAGAGGCTGGTTGTTAAATCTAAACGGAGATAAAAGAAAAAATTGCTTACATGCTAAAACTGAGCAAGAAAAACTCCCCCCTATCCCGCTCCTTCAATATTTCCTTCTCGTTACACTGATTAAAATAAACTTAGACGGTTGGCAAATAAAATTTAGGAATAGTTGTTTTTTTTAAATAAACACGTTTGTATCTAATGCTAATATGACATTATGATTACTATGAAAAGGGTTAGTTGGGTTAAAAAAAACCTAATCTTTGATCCTCTGTCTTAAATCCATTTTCTTTCTCTCTTTTATTAGACCCAGAATGTGATGTATGACCTGGTGTCGGAGCTGCAGGAGCGCAGCGAGGAGCTGGACAAGCGTATCGGCACACTAGAGGACAAGCTGGACTCAGTGGCGGGCAGCTTGCAGGCGCTGCCCTGCCTCATCTCCCAAGCCATAACCCAGCAGCAGCAAGACTTCATGGACGGCTTCGTTCACCGCTTCCGTCCTGCATCTCTAGCGTCAGAGCGCTCTGAACACTCCGAGCGATCGTGGACTTCCACCACACGTAGGAGGCGCTCTCCGTCAACAGCGCCACACACATCTTCTGACAGTGGATGACCTCGACAAACTGTCTGTAGTCACCCATCAGGCCCAGCCTTTCCCAGACCTCCTTCAGTCCCATCCAAAGTGTCTCTGTATCCAATTGCAAGTCCAATTCTTGGACTAATATCGAACCAATATCTTTACCTGCGACCTGCTCTCGACCCTTCTTCTCTCCCCTTTTCTTCTCCTCCTTATCAACCAAAAGAATCCAAATCCCTAGTCTTGTATGACTGAACCTTTCAGCACAGGCCTGGGTTAAAGCTTCTGAAAAAAAAGAACAAAGGCAAACAAATATAAAAAACACACACAAATGCATCCTCAAAAGACAAGGAGAAATAAATTATTTTAAAAAAACGACAGAAAACCGAGACAAAGTAGAGATGTGGTTTATGTTTTAGCCATTGTATGGCTGTTCCAGTTAGCTTTTTTGTAAAAGCCCTTGTATAGATAAAAAAAATATAAAAATGACTGAGTTCAAGGTCGCTGGGGTGAGAGCTGGCTGTCACACCGGAGAGTCCTTAACCACATTGGGGAAGTTGGTCTGAGGAGCCTTGGCTCACCTGCTGGTCTTCTGGGGCCATGGAATATATCTGTCTATCCATCTGCTTGTTTAACTGTTTGTCTAAAAGGGAAAGTGAGAAAAGTCATCTGATTTCCCTCACTAAAAAAAAGTGTCATGGGTTATTTCCTATAGTCTAGGCTGAAAGCTTTAGGAGAAACTAGCATAGCTCTGACTCGAGGTCAGAGTTTGAAAATGCACTCAAGCGGGAGGAGAAACCGTCACATGAAAGAATAGCAAATGGAATGCGTATGGTATTACTACAAGGTAGGAAAAAATTTACACATTTGCCAACTTTAAGGAATCGGTTTCCTTGTTCTTACCAAGGGAAAAAAAAAAGAGCAACTATCTTTTTTAGTTACATATTGACATGTGATTTTTCAGTGCCTGAATGTATAAATAGTAGAGGGTTATTTAATTACTAATTTCAGAACTTTTTTACGATGTTAACGGTCTGAATGGAGCATTGCATTCCTTTTTCAGAAACATTCCTCTCCAAAAATGTAAAGAAATTGTCTTAATGTAGTGCATAACATTGCCTCCATTTACACTGCGACTCCAGACACTTTGAAAACCCCTTTTATTCCCCCCCGTTTCTATTTACGCCGTGTGAAATGACGAGTTCAGAGAACGAGCAGAAGTCTGACTGAGAGAATATTTGTGTGTTTGTTAGACAGATAGTTCACTTCTAGTTCAATGCTGCTCACGACAATTAAATATAAAGTAGTCTACCTTTCTCACCACCTCTGATTAGAGCTTCCTGTGGTTTTTTGAAAATGGCATGGCTTGAAACACGCTGTTATACAGCCACACAGACACACATTACTGGTTGAACTGAGAAACTAAACTGACTTATTTTGCATGGTTCTGTTCAAAAATGACAATAGATCCCAATCTTCCTGGCTTGATTATTCACCTGATTTTGATTTTATTCTATTCCTTAGATTGTTTTTGCTTTTCTGTCCTTTTCTTTTTATTTATAAATATATATATATATATATAAATATATATAAATTTTTACACATTTTTTACTAAGTTATCTAGTGTTTTTAGATTTGCAGACCCTAGAAAATTGCAGTATGTTAATTCTGTAATGAATTCACTGTTAAATCTATGAGGTGCAGAAAAATCACTATAACAAAAGAATGTTGAAGGGATACAAATAAAAGTGCTGATGAAACAAACAGAACCTTAAATATTTGGCTTTCTTACTGATTTTCTTGCTGACTTTTTGACTGTTACCTTCCTTTGTTGCCATAATAAATTTTAAATACCCTTTTAAAAAGATTAGCTATTTGATTAGATTTTAGAGTTTAAGTCATACATTGAATTTCATCCTAATGTAAAAAATATATGGTCATAAATAATTGTAAAATCTGACAACTATTCAATTCCATAAAAAAGCAGATCACCCACAACCCAGGGTTAGACCAAGATCATCTTAAGTTGGAAAATAATAAAGTTATAGCCAATTTGGTCAAACCCTAAACCCTAACACGGAGTTGGGAATCAGATTTTATCTTAATATCTGTAAAACTGACAGAGTATAGTTATTTTGCGTTTGCTCAGATATCTTTACTGTGGCAGCCATCTTGTCGATTTCAAAATTCAATCAGTTGTAAATTACAACACAAATGACTACTTTTGAAAGATTTAAATAAAATCCATGTAATTACGCATTCAGAAGATATTTTGCTAATAGTGCAGACACACACATGGGTAAATTCATTTTTGCCATTTTGCATTTTGGTGATGACAATGAATAAATCGAGTGTTTGTGTTTGCAATTTACTGTCATGAAGCAATTTTATATGTTTGATTAAGAATGTCCTCAATCTCTGGCAAAATACAAAACCAAAAACACCAAAAAACTTTTTCTAATTTATCAATGTTTTTTATTTCTACTGTATTTTTATTTTATATTTTTTTACACTCCACTAGTAGCCTTTATAAAACAGCAATGTATTTTTTGCTTGATCATTAGCAGATTTTTCTTTTTCTGTGCTGTTTTAGTCCAACGCTAGTAAACTTATTGTACCACATCTATCACGAAGTACAAAGTAAAACGTTAGGATGTTTCTAACCATTTTGTTGCCACTGGCCAGTTAGTGAAGTTAAACTGTAACAGCATAAGGTTTCCATATTCTAACCATGTCAGGTTTTGCTTGTAAAGGACACAAGAACGGCAGTACGGTGGATCAGTTGGTAGAGCTGGTACCGCCCAAGAAGGTCGCGTCGAATAGAATCCGGACTGGAGACATTTCTGGGCAGAGTCTGCGTGTTCTCTCTGTGTTTGTCGTGGGTTTTCTCCCACCGTCCAAAAACATGACTGTTAGGCTAACTGCTAACTCCAAGTCTCTAGGCGTGAGTGAGAGAGTGAATGGTTGTTTGTCTCGTTTGTCTCTACGTGTCCCTGTGATGGACTGGAGACCTGTCCAGGGTGTCCCCCGCCCCTCGCACCTTGACATCTGGATAGGGGCACCGGTGACCACCGTGACGCTGAAAGAAAGAAGTGGGTTAAGATAATGGATGGATGGAAAAACACAAGAAGGCAGACTACATGTGAAGAAATACTGAAAGGAATTTAAAACCCAGAGAACGAAAGGCGGACAAGGCAGCAAAACAAGATGCAAACTTAACAAGGAGGACACAGAACAAACGCAGGGGAACACAACAATGTAACAGGATGACAGACTGATGAGTGAGTGAGAACTGGGTGTTTAAGTAAAGGGGTAAGGATGAGAACAAGTGAACGCAGCTGGTCTGATAAATAAATAAAGGACAGGTGAGAGGACTGAAGAGCAGAACCGAAGTAACCAAAGACAAGGAACAATACGACAGAGACAAACACAACTGCATATCTACAAAGCAAAACAAAGAATCATATCATATCAAACTAGCTAAACTGTACTTACATAATGTCGCTGCATGATTGTGTCTCTAACCAGGTGGTTAAGACAATGCTATTAATTATTCAGTTGGGTAGCAAATATTAGTAAAGTGTAACAGAGTTGCAATCTGCTTAGATGATTGTTGAATTACATTAACATTATTATCAGTTATACTAGTTCACTGTAAAAAAAAAAAAAGTTTAGAGATCACGTGTGACACAGATCCAGTTGGACTTTCTGTGAGCTGTCACCCTGTATGGCTCCTTCACGATATCACAAATGCTAACAGTAGGTGGGTTAGGTGGGGTTTTCTCTACCCATATTGTACTAACCCTTTAAGGCTGCCACAGAAAAGCGCCCCCTAGCGGCTGACTGCTGTACATGTTTTAAAGTCCCACTTCAAGTAAACAAATACTACGTTGGCCTGAAAAAAACCTATCTTTTTTTTTTTGAGCTGTTGATTCGTGTAGATTTTACCTTAGAATATGTATTTTTACAAATGATTTATTTTCTAATTTTTTTTAGGCATTAAAAAGTGTCTCCTCAGATGCTCCAGCAACTTATGACAAAGGACAATGTTTTTGTGTTTGCTGTTTTCCCTGTTCTGTACTATTGTGTCACCTCCCCAAACATTTGAAATTATAAATCAAATAAATTTATTTAAATCATTGTTAAAAAATATAAAAATATAATCCATATAGGCCTATATAAATCTATTTTTTTTTCTATTTTACTTTCCAAAAGGATGCAAAGCTCAAAAGCTACGACTCACTTGACTCACTGTGACTTCCCAGGTTTTGTCCTGTAAAGCTGTGACAGTCCTAAACCATGTTTAAAGGAAAACATATTGCCATCCACATACACACCGTTCTGTAAAGGATACAGCTGCAGAGGCGCCTGTCCGAGGTGAACTGTGCTGCCACACACGGAGCAATTAATGTTCAAATAACAAGCTACTATTCATGTCCACATTCACAAACAAGGCTCAGCCTGACAAATTACTGTCAGTTCAGCAGGGCTTTGGCAGCAGACCCACATCCCGCAAGAGTGGCAAAGTCATTTACCCTGTAGATGTTGCACGACCCCACGCAGACAAGCAGGAGAAACACACACAAAAAAAACAAGGGACTAGAACAACTGGGTATAAATACATAAAAATCTGCTTCACACTGTAAGTATAAAAGATAAAGTTGTCAGCAACTCAATGCATTTAGGCATGTAGACATAATCAAGACGATCTGCTGCAGCTCAAACCGAGCATCAGAACGGGGAAGAAAGGTGATTTAAGTGACTTTGAACGTAGCATGGTTGTTGGTTTTAGTATTTCACAAACTGCTGATCTACTGGGATTCTCACACACAACCATCTCTAGGGTTCAGAGGAGAATGACCAGAATGGTTCCAGCTGTAACTCAAATTGTTACAATAAAGGTATGTAGAAGAGCATCTCTGAACGCACAACATGTCGGGTCTTGTGGTGGAAGGGCTACAGCAGCAGAAGACCACGTCGGGTGCCACTAAGAACAGAAAACTGAGGCTACAATTCACACAGGCTCACCCAAATAGGACAACAGAAGATTGGAAAAATGTTGCCTGGTCTGATGAGTCTCAAATTCTGCTGTGCTATTCAGATGGTCGGGTCAGAATTTTGGTGTCAATAACATAAAAGCGTGGATCCATCCTGCCTTGTATCATGGCCAAAAGACAGTTTGAAACAGGTACATAAAAAAAGATAGACAAGTAGGAACTTTTAAGCAAAGGCTTGCCTCCCTCTAGTGGCAAACAGCTAACTTTGTAAAACATTGACAGCTGAGATGGGAATGAATTATTCATATAAAACATGGCAATAAAGCAGTTTGGGAGTTTTTTGTATTTAGCTAGGTCTACCTGAAGGAAGTTTAATTGCAGGATCTTTTCCCCCTTTGTTTCAAAAAAGCGTTTGCAGTATTTGCTTTCCGAGCTCTATTTAAGGCAGTCAGGCTTTTTACCTGCAGGTTACTTGTGCCGTGTCAGTTTCACTCACCACAGCTTCACCTCATACAAGCAAGCTGTAAAGACAACGACACAACATCACGCGGTCGCTTCAGGCCGGTCCAGGAGGAGTGAATGCTGCAAGTCGATGACTCGATGCAATCCGCTGGGTTTCCTTAGTAACCTTTTCAAATATTTTTGAATAATTAATTGGGCTTACTGTACTGTTTGGGTTTTTTTGGAATGTTTGTTTGACATAATCTTTCTGTAAAGTGCCTCGAGACGACATCTGTTGTCAATTGGCGTTATATAAATAAACTGAATTGAAACAGGCCTGTGGGGGGTTGGACTTCGTCCCTGCTCAAACACGCAGAGGCTCCAGGAAGGACGGCTGGCTGAGTCCGTCTGCACCTCAGGTGTCACTTACCGTTTTTTTTTCCCCTCTTGATTTCATGAACGGCGAACAGGTTGACAGTAGCTGATGAAGTACAAAGTGAACACTGATGTCAGAAAAGCAATGTTACGACACCCAAAGGAAAAGCTGAAAGGGGTGTCTTCGGCTGGGTAAGTTAACCTTTGTCATGGAGCCACATTTAAAGAATATTTTACTACAAAGTAGTTTATATTAGCCTATCTAACATGCTAATGGGCCCATTTTATGTATGGAATCAGTATGCTTACTTACAGCTAATATATGTTTTGGTTTGTTTAACAACACTTGAAACACACATCGTCATTGAATGCCATTAGTTAGGGTGTTGAAAATGTACAAGAGGTGCAGTAAAAAGGTGCTGATGAATGAAAAGTCTAGCATTACTTTAAAATATGCATATTACGTATCATTTTTAGAGTTTTGGACTACAATAATATTGTGCTGAGAAATGAGAAAACTGTTATGAAATGAAATAATGCAATATCCCAAGATAATAAAGATTATTTATTTTGTCAGCAACCCCTATGACCGTGCTGTTGACTAATTAAAGCCTTCTTGGTTGGGTTCTTCAGGACAGATTAGGTGCAGGTTACTGATAAATGAAAATGGGTGTAGGGAAATGGAGAGTGGTATTTGGTATATTTATTTGTAACATACACAGATAACCATTTTTAGATCCATTTTTTTCTCTAATTTTCATCTTTATTTCAGGTGAAAATGCTGAAAAATTGAGAAGAAGATGTATGAACCACGATACTACGATAGCCCTCCTGTATACAGTCCTCCTTACAGCAGGACCTCCCACAGCTTTTACCCTCCGACGGGTGTCCACCCTCCTCATGTCCCTTACTCTCCCAAGCATTCTCCTGATGCCTACTACCTGGAAGGGCAACCTCAACCCTTCTACCGCTGGTTCTCTGCTCCAGGTTTTGTCAAAACCTTCCAAGGAGTCACCGTGCTTATGTGTTTCATCATCTTTGCTTGTGTAGCTTCGACCTTGGTGTGGGACACGAACGGTTTTGGATACGGGGGCTACGGTGTAGGCGACCTAGGCGCTGTTGGAGGAGCAGGTCCTGGATATTATGGAGGCAGCTACGGCTATGGCAGCTCCTACATGACACCACAGTCGGCTAAGGCTGCAATGATTTCTATGGCTGCCATCAACTTCCTGGTTTCACTTGGGTTCCTGGTGGGAAGTTTCTCTCGGTCCAGAATAATGCGGAGTTGCAGGTTTTACCTCATAGTTTTCATCTGTGACATCATTCAGGCTGTGCTCCAGGTGGGTCCTCCTCATCAAATACAGAATACAAGATAACTAGATGTTGTTGAAGAAACACGCATTAAGACTCGAGTCCAAACTACGACCTTACAGCGTAAAAGTAATTATTAAAACTCCTTAGGTATGTTTTGATCTGGCCAACACAGTGACTGAATTTCTGAAATGCCTTTTTTTATTATACATTTTTGATAATGCCAGTTGTCTGTCTGTTTAGTTAGCAGACACAAGACATAAGATAAGCTTGATCTATCACTGTCCAAACCTGAAATTGTTCAGGGAGGACTTAAAACTTGTGACCACATATGAAACTTAGGCATGGCAAAAAGTAACAGCTTAGTAGGAGTGTGAACTAGTTTGGAAATATCTCTGGGTTTGCAATGTGGGATGGGATGTTTGTGATTAACTTTCACCTGCATTTTGGCTTTTAGGGCATCATTGATATAATCTTTGTGATTGGAGTGAACCCAGCGTCTCAGAGCTCACAGAGCATGCTGTACAACCCGGTGCTGAGGATGTGTCAGAGCATCCAGGGCAGCCCCAGCCTCAGTGGCAGTGTGGGGGCCGGATTTCCTGGTGGGTTTCCCATGTATAATCAATACCTGCATCACTACTGCTACATGGACCCCGAGGAGGCAAGAGAAATCATTTTCTTTCTGTTTTCTTGTATCAGATTGTGAGTGCTGAGTCAGCATTTACACTATTGCTTTCCCTTTTATAATGTCTAGCACATTTTTTGCAACCAGTCTTCTACGAGTTTTGTGCTATTTTAATTATTCAAGTATCCAAATGTACAAATGGTTTCAGAATAATGTGCCATGATGTTCTGTACTTGTAACTTTGATACTTTGTAAAATATTTAACTTTATTTACAAAACAAACAGTTCATTCAAAACATTGTTCTCTTTAAAATTTACTTCTGTTCATTTTAACTTCCGTCTGGCATGCTTTAACTTTAACAACTCAGTTTAGCTTCAACAAGTTTCTGTAGTTTTTCAGCACTTATATTCAGACTTCACATTTTAATTTTTGTTCCTCTCTATTTATCTTTTTAATTTTTTTTCCCATTTTAGATAATTATGTGCTCTTTTACAGGCAGTGGCATTGGTATTGGGCCTGATGGTGGTGCTGGCCTTGTCTCTCTCTGCTTACTATGCCTACAAAACCCGCAGCAAGATTTGGCGCCATGGAAAATCTAACATCTTGTGGGACGAGCCACCGATGAGGCCGGTGGAGGGGCAGAACGTCCAGGACTGGGTGAGTCTTTCTCCGTGTTGATCGGCAGATCTCGTTGGGCTCATGTTTTAAACAAAACAACTGCGGACATCATGAGTCGTCTGCTCTTTAATAACTACCACCACTGAATACGACATGGTTGCCGTCTTCGTCGTCACCGCTGGCACTCCCAGGTTTCTCCCTGACCGATGATTAACCAGCCCAGTGATAACATCTGCAAACAAACGTACAGAAACACCTGCAGCATTCCACGGTCTCTCGTGACAGAACGTAGAGCATAAGAAAAAGGAAAAGTCATTTTTTGCATGGTTAGTTGTTTAGTTTTATGTTTTTATTAAACTTTTTAGTACATATTATCATGTGATACTTGAACCCAATCACTCATTTGCTCAAGGTTAGATTTTCTGGGACCCTCTTTTGATTGTTAAAGATGATGATTTTAGTTTTTTATATATTTAGCCTGTCATTCAGCACTTATAATTCAGACTTCAAATTTTTCATTTCAAGGCCTGGACCTGAAGGCAGCCAAACTTTTGTCAAATTCAGCTTATACAAAGAGGTCTTGGTCTATGTTCTGCCTATTGCGTAACAAGTTTCTCCATTAACATTCCGGCCCTGTTCTGGGCCATTCTTGCATTGCAGTGAAGACAGTTGCCTTGCAAGGAGGCATATATAATGTATGTGTCATGTATAATGCAGAAAAAGGTTTGAGTTGCCTTCGTGTTGCTGCGTGAGTCTCCACAGTGTGGAGCCTCTAAATGATTCAGGCCATGAAGAGGTTTCTTCACATTCGACAAAGAAGGCAAAGAAATAATGTCCCAATGTTTTTTGATAAGGCTTCATTCCCGCCAGTTGAAAAACTTTGAAATATTCAAAATCCTCAAATTAAAGCCTTGGCATTCCTTGAAGAAATGCATATACTCAGACATCTTTCGTGCCAAAGTTTTAAACTAAGATAAACTCATGAACGAGAGATCTGTCGGAATTTTGGTCAAACCTTGTAAATAAAGTTCTGTGTGTCTCGTGCAAAACTATGACATGTAAGACTCAAAGTGTGTGTTCTGATACTCTCAGTCACTCACATACAAACAGTATATTTTAAAAACTGCATTGTAGCCATTTTAGTGTTTTCTAAATTCAGTTGGCTATGGTGGCGGTCTTAAATTAGTTGTAGATCTGCATCCAGTGATAGTATCCTGAAAGATTCAGGAGATAAAAGCCACTGACCGCATCTAAAATATGTTTTTTGACCTTGGTTCTTGTCTCACTTTTTATATAATTTAAACATCAACACATCTGCATTTTTTTTTTCAGCGTCATTTGCTAACAAACAAAAAAAATCTAACAACAAATGTTAATGCCGGTTTTAAGGAATTACAGACTCTTTCCAAAGTATTATTTAATTTATTTCCATAATTCCATGAAAAAAGTTCAACTTTCATAGATTAAAGATTCAGGACCCAGAATGTTACCAATCTCAAGTACCGGTATGTATTTGTTCAATTTACATCATTTGGACTTCTAGCTCATAACACCCATGAAAACAGGGATTTAAAAAATTAGTTTATTGTCAAGAAATCTGCCCAAATTTTGCAAGGCACGAATGTTTTAAACTGAGTGTCACACACTAATCATTTACTAAATCCAAAGTACCTGCACAGGTTTCTCCAGGTGTCATTAAATTGCCTCAGTTCGGTTCAATGTGGGGAAGACTGCAGACATGACACTTGGCTGGAAGACCATCATAGGACCCCTCCATAGGGTGGGTAAGACACAAAAGTTCATGGCTAAGGAAGCTGGCAGTTCACAGAGTGTTGTGTCCAAGCATATCAATGGGAAGTCTAGTGGAAGGGCAAAATGTGGCAGAAGATGCACCAGCAAAAGAGACGATCGTGGGCTTCAGCAGATTATCAAACAGAGAAGATCCAGATAGAAATGAGGCGGGAGACACAGCTTCATAAACTACTACATTCAGATGCATCTGAATCTGATGGGCTACAACTGTCCGGTTCCTCGAGTCAAGACACTCCTGAACCTGAGCCAATGTAGGAAGCATCTCAACTGGGCCAAGGAGAAGGACTGGACTGTTGGCCAGTGGTCTAAGGTCCTCTTTTCTGATTAAAGTAAAGTGTGCCTTTCATTTGCCAATCAAAGTCCAAGGGTTTGGAGGAAGGTGGATGAGGAGCAGAACCCAAGCTGTTTGGAGGTCCAGTATGAAATATCCACAGTCAGTCATGATTTGGAGTGCAATGTCAAGTGCAGGTGTTGGTAAACTCTGCTTTTTTTAAAATCCAAAGTCACTGCAACAGTCTACCAGAATGTTTTAGAGGACTTTGTGATTTTGTCTGCTGAGGATCTGTATGGAGGTGCAGATTTCATCTTCCAGCAGGAACTGCCACCTGCCCATATCTTCAGAAGCACCAAAACCTGGTTTGATGCCATCACAGTGCTCGACTAAACCCCACTGAGAATCTCTGGGGTAATTCTCAAGAGGAAAATGAGGGGCACCAGCTCCAACAACAAAGAAGAGCTGTCAGCAAGCATCAAGGAAATATGGGCTTACATAACCCTCAGGCAATGCCACGTCACGTTGAGGCAGTGATTAATCAGGTCATTCTCACTCCCTACTCATCCCATAATGGTCAGAGTCCCGCTGTGTCAGGTTTTGACGGGTCCAGTAAGCCCCTTTCATCAGTTATTGACTACATGAGAACGAGGAGGAGGAGTGCACTGCCATGAAAAGGTGTAATTTATAAAAGGCCAAGTTTAGGATTTGATTTAACTGTTGTTGTTTTAGGTGAACCACGTTGGAGAGGGGCGCAGCACCCAGCAGGCCCCAACTGTTGTAGTATCTGAGAGGGCAGTGCCTGACCTGAGGACAGAGAACAGTGTGGTCTCCTACGGCAACAAAACTGTCAGCATCCACAGTAAGAACTACTTTAAAAGCAACAGGTGAGCTGATGCAACATTGTATTTTGGTCTAGGGTCTATGAGCAGGACACAGGAGAAAAACCCAATCAAGCCATTTACTCTCAAAGCGGAGACTATATGATTGCTTCGCTGAAGGTTCTGAAACCAGATTAACTAAAAGTAGCAAAATGTTAGCTAATAGTGAAAATAATTTGGAAAAAAGCATTTGTTGCTAGCTAAAAGATAGTTAATTATCAGCTAAAAGCTGTAAAAGTAGGAAAATGTTTGCTAAAAGTTAATTGCAGCAAAAGTCTTAGTAAAAATTTAAAAAGCTTGCTAAAATTTCAATTTAAAAGTACCACAAAAGGCAGTTAAACGTTCGCTTTAAACATCAAAAATTTAGCTAACAGCTAAACCTTTTTCTAATAATTTGGATAGTAATGCATAAAATATTTTTATATAAAATACACAACAGATCCTACGAACACAGATTTCTAGTTGAGTCTATCTGAAAGTCTTGTTTTTAGGTAATTACTTTTAAAACAAGTTGATACAAAAATTAACAAAGTAGAATTGTTAGAATAAAAAGCATAAAAAACAAAAACAAAGAATACTTTTACAAAGCACACATGGCCGTGAATCTAAGATAGTAAAATTGTTATAAAAGCTACAAAGACATATTTCAGATTTAACTAACTTGTATGCTAAAAACCTTGGTTTCAATTTAATTTAAGGTGATAATGTATTTATTTACCTATTATCTAAAAGGACAACTGTTCAAATGTTCTGCTATTTGCTGTTCTAGTTATCACACTCCTTGTTCTAATTCCACTATTTTGTTTATTTACTGACATATTTCTAGAGCAAGGTTGTTTACACACTTAAAGACAAGTTTTAAAAATGAGAAGGCTTTAAAAGAAATAGACTTCAAAAGTTGAGCAAAATGAAAAATGGAGTATGCTGAAGCAGACAATGTTTTTGGAGAAACTGGATATATCAATTTATTTCTAATAGGGAAATCATTTGTAAATGAAGTGACATTTTTTTTTCAAAGTTACAAAAAAGGCTTTTTTTTTAAGTTTCTGTACAGAGAATACAACGAGCCACGACACAGAGCCTCTGTACCAGAACACCAGAGCCACAGTTTACTGCAGCAGCTCATACAAGGACCAGACGAGGGACCAGAAGACCGATGAAGAATCCATTCCTGCTGTTCAGGTGGTGGTCGAGTCCCAAAATGAGACAGGTTATACATCAGAAGACACTGGCAATGAGTTGGACCAAGACCATACAGATGATCTCTACAGGTGGGTCAGTGCTCTACTCCTGCAACCTCATTTATATGAACATTTGTGAAAGTTTATAGCCTGACTTTTAATCAATGAAAAGCCCCATACATGTTAGTTTATGTACAGTGACTGCAGGCGCTGATCTCTGAGCCCAATGACAAATTTTACTAAATAGTGCTACTTCTCGGTGGACAACTGACATAGCAGATCTTTCTCCTCCAACTTTATAATCAACAGAAAATAAACATCCACTCCGACACGCTGTTGCTTCTGATTGCGCGTGACAAGAGACGTGTAGGTAGAAGATGATGAGTGAAGTGCAGGAAGTTATCCAGAGGAAGAGGTTAGCCATGAGGAAATGGGACAGGTTTGTAGTGCAGATGACACAATGGTACTTTTGAGAGTGAGACAATACTTAGGAAATGGAGATGAGCATGTTTGTCAATTTTTAAGAACAAGGGTGATGTACAGACTTGTAACAATTACAGGGTAATTAAGTTGGTAAGCCGTACTAAAATATGTGCAGATGACATTGTAGTTTGTAGTGACAACAGGGAACTGAAAGAATAAAACTTGGAGGTACATATGCCTTTGAAAGCAACAGAAGGAAAGTTAGTATTGGCAAAATATAGTACATGTGTACATCTGCCACCATGAGGCCCTGGCTTCCCTGTCCTCGTGTGCATCTGGTTTTTCAGCTGTGCAGGCTTCTGGTGGGCGTCTAGCTGGGGCTCCAGGCCCTGGAGCGGGGGTGCCTTCGGGTCCTCGTTGTGGTTTCTTTGGGGTAGAGGCATGTCCGGTCTGCCGTGGCTTCGGGATTGCTGGACACTTTTGAGTACTTTGTATACTGTCCCACTATCGATTTATTTTACTGTTTGCTTTTTTTTTTATCTGTTCAACCCCCCTGTCCTTTCCTTTAACGTCCCCTTCAGCCTTTGCTGTCCAGTGACTTTAAGCTTAAAATAATAAAGGCTTTAACTGGAGGATTATTTCAAAACCCTCCTGTTGTAGGGTAAAACTGTCCAGGCATTGGAAAAGCCATCAGTCTGAATGCATATACGTCGGACAGGACGGGTTGTAATGATCAGGATTGAAGACCCAAAACACTTTTAAACAGTTTATTCCGGCGTAGGGTTTAAGAATCCACCAACCAAGGACCGGGAACCACTGAGAAAAGATCTGCTGGTTAGTGGCTATAGAAGTTCTGACAACAATATGTGGATCCAACAGAAAACGTCACTAACCTTCTCAGAGTCCGTGTGTGGCAATGGAACAAGGATCGGTTCCTCCACAAGAAGACGGTTTGGCAGGACCGACAGTGAAAAACACTAACAGATGTCGCGTTGCTGACAGCGGGATACTCCAGAATACGAAGGTCGGAGAGCAGAAACAGGGTCCAAAACCAGGGAAGCAGAGTCGGGCTTGTAATCAGAGGGCGAGGCGAGGAGCGGGAGTCGAGTCACAGAAAGGGGATCAAACACACGTAATCAGGCTCAGGCAGACAGATCCAGGGACGAGGCAGGAGGCAGAAATCCAGGAGCAGAAACAGGGTTGTTGTAAATGTTTGGTTGAGTATGGCTAAATGGTAAAAAATTAGAAAATCAGAAATAATACAAGATTTAATAGATGTTAAATTGTGATCATATTATCATATTTATATCTGTCCCTAGGCTGTACCCAGCAATAACTTCAGATGAGGAACGCTACAAATACAAGAAAGAGTTTGACTTAGATTTGACCCGCTATAAGAACCTCTGTTCCGAAGTGTACGACATCAGTGATCAGATGCAAAAGCTGAGCCGAGACCTGGACACATTGGATGAAGATTCCATAAAGTATCAGGTAGAGGACAGAAAAAAAGACTGACGGTTTTGATTTTAAAAAATATATACATTTTTGAAAACTATATTTTGAGGGCCAGGGGTGGGGTTACTTTGTAGTTTGAAAGCTGATTCAGCATTCACACAATTGTGTTATTTTATTTTGTTTCTGAACAATTTTTGAAATTCACTTACTTTTGCAGACTTTGTGCTCTTTTAATCAACGATATGTAATGTTCAGCTTACTCAGAAGATGTTCATTATAACTCGTTACTTTTAGTTATTCTTTTGCTACTTTTAATCATGAACTTTTAGTTCTTCTTGCTTTTACAGAAACTGTTGCTATTTGTGGCTAAATGTAGCTCTACTTGCTTCTTTTAGCTATAAGCCAACTTCATGTAAGTTTTAGCTAGCCTTTTCTACTTTTAAATTCTAGCTAGCATTTGGCTTTCAGATGGAATTTTGGAGCTTTAGGTATTTTATATTTATTGTAATGCTAATACCTCAGTTGTAGCCTCTTTTTAAAAGATGTAGCCATTTAGCAATCTACATCCACACTGCAGTATGTAGGATTTGTTTACTACTTAGTTTTTCTACTCTAATTTCACTGTTTGCAAATTGTATCGACGGCATGCTGAGATCTAGTAACAACAAAAGTATTTCTATTTTTAGGGTGTGGCAGATGAATATAACAGACTGAAAGAACTTAAAAAGGTGAGTAGAATAACTAACAATTTAATGTGAACTAAATGCAAAAAAAAAAAAAATGTTTTGGAAAAATGTGTTCATGTCATAAAAATATGTCACTGCTATAAACAAAAGTTACGTATAACGGAAAGCCATTTTATACAAAAGAAAAAGATCTTCACTAAACAGCGGGGGGAGGTTTACACTTCCAACTCCCAACACGTTCCAAACAGATTACATCAGCAGTCTCATCAGGATTCATTTATTAACTGCCACTTGCTGGATATGTTCTCTTATTTGGACCGTTCTCTGGAAACCCTAGAGATGGTTGTGCATGAAAATCCCAGTAGATCAGCAGTTTCTGAAATACTCAGTCCAGCCCGTCCGGCACCAACAACCATGCCACGTTCAAAGTCACTTAAATCACCTTTCGCCCCCGTTCTGACGCTCGGTTTGAACTGCAGCAGATCGTCTTGACCACGTGCCTAAATGCATTGAGTTGCTGCCATGTGATTGGCTGATTAGTAATTTGCGTTAACGAGCAGTTAGACCGGTGCACTTAATAAAGTGGCTTGTGAGCGTAAGAGCGCTTTTGAGGAAGACGGCGACTAAGCCAGAGGCTATACAAAGAACAGACAAGGAAGTAGTGAAACGGGACCGTTTAAATTCACTGAGGGAGGCGTGATAATGGACAGCACCTGCATGATTAGTGGATGAGGACAGGTGTGAGTGAAGAGAGAGACCTCTAGACCCATCTGCGTGCAGAACGTGAATGTTTGGCTGTGGTAGCTGCTAAAAAAGGGCAGTCTTCAATAGGAACTTTACTGTTTCCTGCTTGCTCTTGTTATTTTATTGTAGAAATTCACCTGGTTTTAGGTGTCATATTCTATAGAAGTAAACCCCCATGCTGAAGTAAAAGGTTAGTTAAAATTAACCATCTGCATCATCAAGTCATGGAGCTAATAAATTATTTATTAGTGATTATTAAAAATAATCAGCATTGGCACTTCATTTAATCATCTTATCTTTTTTTTTGCTTGTATTCATAGATGCCAGATTATCAAGCAAAGAAGAGGCAGAGCAGAGAACTCCGGAAGAAACTTTTCCACATAAAACATTTGGTAAAAATCTACGACCAAGGTTTTTGTTAAAGCGTCCACATCTTGTCGTCACACATCCTTCTCCTCTTCCTCAAACACGAGACAAGAGAAAAGAAACATTTAACAAAAAATAGACATCTGAGAAATATTTATCAGCTACAGACAGTTGGATGCACCGTGTAGCACCGTTATATCACCTGATTATTATTATTGTGTTGTAGCTTTAATATTCTATATTAAAATAAACGCAGCAGTATTTATTTAAAAATGTTATATGCTTTTATTATTTTTCAGTTTGTAACAATATGTGTAAGACTTTAGGGATTTTATAAAAAATATTTCTCCATGAGATATTGTAAAATTGTCTTCCTCTTTTTACTCCAGGTTGATTTTGGGAGTTTAGACATTGTTCAAAATGGTAAACACGCTGATGTCTAAATCACAGAAAGAAGAGGTGGAAAGAGAATTGTGGTATAGGAAAACCAAGAAATAGGAAAAGTGTAAACTAAGTGACAGGAATAAATTTACTCACAGCAGCCTTTGCTAGGGTTATAAAGATACACGTGTTCATATTTTAACAATTTGATGTTTTGGACAGGTCAGTCACAGGTGATCCTATTCAGATATTTATTTAGTATCCCTGATGTCAAGCCTTGTGTTGTGCTAACGTAGCTAAGAAGTTTGAATATTTTACATTTTATTCTTCACATTAAAATACATTCAGTTCTTGATGATGCTTTTAGTTTTGCATGAGGTTTAAACGAAGAAGAAACTTTTTTTTTATCTTCTGGTAATATTACCATTTTCTAAACTTTTTGTTTGACATAACCAAATTAAAAAGACAGTAAAGTATTATAAGAATACGCGTTTTGATCCCTGCGTGGGAAGCAAATTACCAGAGACAGATTCACGATAAGATCGAACATTTATTTACATCGTTGCAAAGTTCTAACAGCGTTCAGCCGGGCCAACAAACTTCGTCTGTTGTCCAACGTCTGGATGACTTTCTTTAATTATTGTTCCTGTACGGCGCCTCTAGACGACATCTGTCGTAAATTGGCGCTACACAAACAAACTGAATTTCAATTCGCTCCCAAGCTCCTCCAGTCTCCGTCATTAGGCCTATTCCACCACCGGTGTCCGGGCCCCCCAGGCCCCCCGGGAGGGAAGACTACTCTAATCCTCGTCCTAGACTACTCATCTGAACTCAGTCTACAGCGTACAAGTCTTCTGCCGGGGTCCGAGCGTCAAAGAACTCATTTCATTCATGTCAATAAACCTTCATTGCTTTACGTTTTGTGTGAGTCTTGAAATACATGTTGCCATTTTATTTAGCATCCTTATTCAAATCAATTTGAATAATATTTGGCAATTTCTCAAAAAGGTTTGACTTAAACACAATGTGATTGTTTGATTCTTTATTAACATTGCCGTACACAAGGTTTTAATCAGAATCTAATCACACAGATTTAAAAAATCTTGGATATTTATCTATTTTCCTCTACAACAGTTTTTGGCTAAATGGAGAACCTGCAAAGAGCTTCGTTGTAGCTCAAGAAGCAATCATTAAATTTTGTGTTTCCCATAATTAAATGCTTTAAAGACTTGTGAGAGTGTGCAAGTTTATTTATAAATTTGTAAAACCACTTCCGAAGTAAATCCTGATTGATCAATCAGGGCCCTTCTCTTTGATTCATCACATACGACGTGATGTTTTGGCATCAAATATCCCCCAAAAAGCAGCCTTTTTCATGGGATTCACACCCATTACAAATGTTGCTCATACAGCAGATGCTCAGAGATGACAGCAAAAAGAACTCAATATAAAATTAGTTGAAATTCATTAAACTTTTTTTTTTTGATGTCTAAACAAATGGCAGAGGTATTTTCATGTAAATGCATACGAAAAAAGAAAAACATTTAAAAGCTACCAGTAAAAACAACACCTTAATGCAGTGGTTCTCAAACTTTGTGTTGCATCCCTACTTGGAGAACAAAATGATCTGCCTGGTCACAACCTAACGAGGCTAAAACGAAGTTAATTGATTTAATCTTAAAAAAAGAACTAGATAAATGCTTTCTAAATATCTTTGTCACGATCAAACATGTGACTGCTTTGTGACATTTGAAGTGTACCAATTAGTGTGTTTTTAATTTTTTAAAAAGAACCCAAAACAAAACAGAAAAAAACAGAAAAGCGCTGCAATTTCTTAGAAAATCAGATACTTTATCGACCTCTAATTTTTCAAAAATAGAAAAAAATAAAATGAAATGGCAAAGACCTTTTTAAAACCATAATACTTCAAGATTTTCTGTGTAGACACCCAAAGAATGTAACAGTTCATTTTCATCACAGCAGTAAAAGCTGCAATAAGTCAATTTCTCAGGTATATTTCACAGGATAGAAAAATATTTTTTGTTTAAAAACCAAACTTTTTGAGTAAATGTTTAGCGGAATATTGAAGGCTGACTTCATTTTCTGTGTTGTGTTCAATGTTTTATGTTTCACTGATGAAGTTTGTAATATTTCTGCTTTTGGATAATCACGTTTCCTTTTAAAAAATGGCTTACAACTGGAGTATAATGTTCCAACGTGTATTAATTAAAATATAATTTATACTCTCGGCTAACAGTTTTTAGACACTCAAATAGGTTTTCTTATTTCCGTATATCTTACCACTCGCTGTAATTCCAACAGCAGGATATATTCCAGCTTTGATTTGAAGTAACTTTTTTTTTTCATAATGCTGCAAATAAACAAATTTGGAACAGCTCCCAGCATTATCCGTTAGCAAATACCCCCTCTATCCAGGTCACTTGCTGCCTGGACAGTAATCGGTGGATTTCCTCTCTACCCTGCCTGGGATGCAGCCCGTTTCTTATCGTTCATCTCAAAAACAAGTCTAGGCGGCAACAATGCCTGAACATTAGTTCTGCTCGTAAACATAAAGGCCCCAGAATCTAAATATAAAAAGTGGTCACCCCCTTCCCCTTATGGAGTGACCCCCACAGATTGAGAACCACTGCTTTAATGGTTAAATAAACCTTGAATTATAGTGTAAGTGAGGAAAAAGCTGCGATCCAAAACAACATCTGAACATGCAAAAGAACAAAGATGGCATTAATATACATATAGATATATACACACTTTAATTCATATCGGGAGGCTGTTGCTCCTGGACATAAAATCGTGTTTAACTGGTTCATTTACTTGTTAAATCTTTCAATAACTGTCGTATTTCTCATTTTTGAATCCAAATCCATCAGACTGTTGTATCTCATTTTAAAAAGTGGTTCAAACAATCAATACTCCGGCTCAAAAGACAACTGAAAATGACAGAAATTTTTAGGATAAAAGGACAATTGGCTTCCAATTCATTCTCCTTAAAAGCAAGGCAGTTGTCAAAAAGAAGGCGATTTCTGGTGAATGAACCATATGGAGGTTTGTTTAGGTAAAACACTAAAGCATTCTGATGTCTAATGAGGTATTGGTCTTTTCTCAGAGATTATTTTAGTATTCATTAACTACAGCAACAGTGAGCCCTGTGAATGAATTTAAATGCGCTCCTCACCTGCGCACTTGTTTTAAAAACAATCTTTGAGGATGGTGTGGTAGACTTTGGTGAATTTTCCTTGGTTTTACTTCATCTTGTTCTGCTAAAGGAACTTCCTCTTGCTTTGTCCTCAGTATTGAGATAAAAAAGGGCAGCAAACTCATGAGGTTCATGCTTCAGATCGTTTCTTTAGAAGTGTTTTGATCATGTGATCAGTTCCGTGTTTAATGAGGTCACCGAAGCACCAAGCGTGGAGTGTCTATAGAAAATCTGCTCCTTTAACGTCGAGTTTTGCCTTCTAGATGTAACTGGAGCAGGTTGTGGCTGCCCTCTACACGAGGCTATGTTGTCTTTAGTTTTTATGACTTGAGAGTGATGACGTGTCCGACTGTGATGGCCATATCCGAGCCCAGCATATGGAACTGGTTCTGACCTGAGACCTGGCACCAGAATAAATAGTTTGGCAATAGGACAACACCAGCCTTACCCTGGCAGAACTTTTCCACGGAGGCCCATGTGCAGACCAAGAGGCCTGTTTTATGTGGGGGGAATTAAGCGGTTACAGTACAGCATGTATGACAGCTTCCTGGCACTGCAGTGTGACAACCACACAGATGGATAGTGATAAGTCAGGAGGTTTCCTGTGGGTTCCTGGTGTCGCTAATGCCAGACCTCGTCTGGCATGAAGCTACTGTCCTGGAACATATGGCCAGCTGATGGAGCTTCCGGAGAGCTGCATGTCACGGATCAATGTCTCAATAGGGGTCTTTCCGACCAACCGCATGAAAAAAAGCTGGGAGATGAGGTTGGCAGGGACAGCACGCAGGGCTGGCAGGCGCAGGAGCAGGCGGCCGAAGCGCTGAGGCTGACTCGGATATTGCATCCTCTCATATTCCGTCAGAGCCACCTGAGCCTTCTCCTGCAGAGACTCCACATGAACTGGGTCTGTCAGACCACAGGCATCTGAGAAGCAGGGAGAGAAGGTGGAGACAGTTACTTAATAGTGTGGGCAGGTTATGTAAAGAATCGTGATGAGCTCAGAGAAAAGCTAAATATTAACACGTTTGAAACACTACACTACACAGCACATTATAAAATCTAGCTCTAAGATGAGCCCAATCAACACATTATATTTATGCTGTTAAAACATTTTAGTTGGAGAATATTAAGCTTTTAGAGTTCAATTATTTCTGTAAATGACACATCTGCCATTATTAAATCAGTCAAGTTGTAGCTATTTTTGTGTTTGCTAAAGTCACTTAGCTCAGGTGGCATTCATAAATCTTTGGGTGATGAAACGCACAGAAGTGGGTAACAATGAGTCATTTTTAATATTATCATTATTCACAAGAATCATTACTGCAGTCTCATGAACAGCCCAAAAGATGGTGCTGTGTGTGTATACATGTTTTTGCAACCCGGTGGGGACAATTTTTGACACTCTACTATACTTGTGAGAACCCACTGAGCACCGTGGGGACAAAAACCTGGTCCCCATGGGCGGAAATACTGTTAGTGGGTCAGGAGTTAGGTTTAGGACTAAGGTGTGAACTGAGTTTAGTCTAAGGTTAGGGTCAGGTATGGACCTGTGAGGTTAAATTTAGGGTCAGAGGTCGAGGTTAGGCTGTAGAAATAACCGTGAAATGAATGGAAGTCAATGTAAAGTCCCCATGGGGATAGAAGAACAAAGTTGTGTGTGTGTGTGTGTGTGTGCTTATGTCGCTAAACAATGTGGCAGGAAGGTTGAAGATCTCCAAAACAAAAATCAGTTTACAGCAGAAAACACATAAGACTATTATGGAGAATATAAAATATTTTTTAAAAACTGCAGTGTGAAGTTTAAGTTTGTATGTGAAGGGTTTTATTTTTGAAGAATAGAGTATTTTTATTCCATATATTCCATCACAAAGCCCAGAACTTGGTGGATTTTTGGATGTGAATCTTTTCTTACTTTGTTACACAAAACCTATCAATACTCAATATGGGCCATTTTTCGTATGAAGCCGTTTTGTCCATCCTTTGTTTAGTTTTTTTGTTGTTGTTGTAGCGCAAAAGAATATATAATTTGGAAAATACAAAATAGAAAACAAAAAATTTAATTTGTACTGAAAAGCATGAAGTTCTACATAAATACATATAGATATTAAGACGTGAATGTAAACTTATAAAGCTTTGATGGCTCTGAACCGTTTTCTAACCCTTCTTAGGGGCATTTTATGAATTAATGTAACTGTTTTTCCCACACAGTGTACTTGTAGTCCATGTTCTGTTAGCTATGTATGCATTCTTCTTTACTGCTCTGCTAATGAAAGACGTTTTGTAATTTTTGGTGGTTTTTTTTTTACAGCTTTTTTACAGATTTGTATAATTTTTTGAATATTGAATATTTAGATTCATGTATAATTTCTGTTCTGCTGATAGCAGGATTTCAGCCTAGACAGTGTACAAAAATCAAGAAATTGTGAGAAAGTGAAGCAGAACAATTCGGCAGAAAGAACTGTAAATAATAGTGTTTTTGGTAAGTGTATTTTGAAACCAATTTTTTTTTTATTATGTTAACTTCAAATACATACATTTGAAACTTCCTTGAAATTTTACTGAATATATTTTATAGTTGTATACTTCTTACATCTTTGGAGCGAGCAGCCCTGAGGGTCGGTGCCGTACGCAGCACAAAAACAGCAACAGATAACGCACGGGGTTCAATCTAATCACCTGGTGAGAACAGCGCAATGGCCTTGAGGCAGCTGTACTCGGCGGAGTCCACCTGCAGCCTCATCAGCTTGTCCACCTGGTCCTGGAACATTCTCACCTGGTCCATGAAGGACACCACGCGCTCAGCGGACATCGGCGATGAGTGAAAGCCAGCTGCAGCCAGAAGGGGTGCCATGTGGAGTGGCAGGGCCGACTGGGCTGCATTGAGGATAAAAAGCTCACTCCAGCTAAGCCTCAGCAGTGCCACCTGAAGATTAAAAAAAATAATAAAGCTTGTATCTATTCTAAATTTTACTGCAATTTTTGAACATGTCTTCTGTGTTCCTGGTAAGCATTTGTTACTGAGGTTAAAAAAACATTAAAGTTAGTAAAAGTTTGGTTAGTCCAGATTTATTCTGCTAACCTGGTCTGACACAGGCAGTTCAGGGAAATAAGGAATGTTTCTGGCCCACTCCACTGTGCTGAAGAGTAAACGAGCAGCCAGTTCACAGATATTATCGATGCCCATGGAATTATCTGGACCAGTCTGCTGGTTGTACTGATGTCCATATCGACTGCTGGGGTACGGTTCAGCTCGCAGCAGCTGGGAAATGAGCTCAGACACTGGCTGACCTCCACCTCCTCCTCCGTTATTATTGTTGTTGTTGTAAAATTCCCCACCTCCAAGACCACTTGCACCACCGATGGGTGTCATGGAAGGACTTAGGCTTGGCTGGGGTGGGATGCGACCGCGCTGAACTGCTGTAGTTTAGTTGGGGGACATAGGGGAGGAAGGGAGGGAATGAGATTTTGTTGGGAGTGATCAGTGGGAGGGTGAAAATGCAGGGAAGAAGAAGAAACCACAGGCAAAGAAAAGTTAAAACTTTCACATACATACAGCAGTGTATATGAAATCATCAGCTGAAAGGCTTGAGACAATTAGGAAAGCAGTCTTTAAATTGATTGACCCAATAAGTCAGAGAGACTACCATCAATCAAAGGCTTAAACCACTGGGACACAGGTATCTTAGAGCTCAATCCTGTCAGAGTCCCTGGATTAGGTCACCTATAACATGGAATTACACTGATCCACATGGCTAGATTAGTCATCATAGGGCACAGATGGTCATGTTAGGTCTTTTTCCTCCACTGTGAACCAGAACAAGAATGAGGAAGATGATTTATTTTATTTTTACAATTTACTAAAAAAACATTGATGGAAGTAATGTGAAAATCTCAGACTATTTTCAAACAGATCATGGTTTAGTGTTTCCAGTATCACCCATCTATAATAATCCCAACCTGTCTGAGTGTGACTCGTCCTTTCCTGTTTAACAGAATGTGATGGAAGAAAATTTATGCATCAGGATAGATACCTTCTTTGCGCATGCCAACACGAAAACACTTCTTTAGGCGGCAGTACTGGCACTGGTTCCTGTGGTGCTGATCAATCTGACACTCTCTGTTTGACCTGAGAACATGATTTTAAAAATATAACACAAAAAGTGATTTATTATTCTTAAAATATGTACAAGACAACTAATGTTCATCTCTGTTTCCTTCATGAAATGATGAAATGACTGTGATAATTCAGCCTGGTATTCCACCGTACGTTCTTTTCATTCATGTTCCAGTCACAAACTCATCCATTACCTGGGTCATTTTTGAATCATTATTGGTATCTAGATATTTTTAAATTAAGCATTGGAGCCCAATAGAAAATATTTACTCTAAATTTTGGTCATGTAAATTACTGTGGTGTCTAAATTTGCCAAAAGATCGATATTACAGCTGGACCAGTCATTCTGTGTTTGTCTATTTTTTCTTTCCTGTCATCACAAATCCAGATGGTCGAAGCGGATGGCCGCTCGCCCTGAGCCTGGGTTCTGCTGGAGGTTTCTTCCTGTTAGAAAGGAAGTTTTTCCTTTCCACTGTTGCCAATGTGCTGCTCAAGATGGGAGACTGCAATGATGGGATTCAATGCAATCTGCTGTCTTCCTAAAATTGATATTTTTTTTACTAATTGGCTTTTACAATGCATGTAAAACAATTTATACAGTGCCCTGATGACATTTGTTGTGACTTGTTCCTATATAAATAAACTGAATTTATTTTAATTGCAGTGCACCGTGTTACTAAAAACAATACAAAGCAATTACGAATTAAAATGTTTTAATGCTAAAACAATTGCACAGCCATAAATCAGGGATGAGGGCACTACAGGTGGAAGTTGCCACAGGCAGCTTTTACTGGTGGTGGTAATATTAGAACAAGAATATTTATTTAATTCATCAGTCTGTGCTTAACAGCTGATTTTTAAATTCTGAAACAGCTGCCATGAGTGATAATTACCTCTCCATATGGACAGACTCTGCACCACACTGAAGCTTCAATTTAACTAGTTCTTACAAAAATTGTCTTATCATATATTATACATGCATTGCAACTCAGGCGATCACAAAGTGCATTTTAACTGAGGTAAAGCTGCGTTATTTGTATTATTATTTTAATCTATATCACTTTTTTCTTTTAAAACTGTGATTCGGTTGATCTTAAAATACTACCAGAGTTCACGTTTTACATTTAGCAAGAGGGGGCAGGGAATTTTTAGGGGTCAACTGGACAGCAGAACTACAGTACACCTGTTGGGGTGTGCCTATCACAACTAGGTTTTCTTTACCTGACCAAACCTCACACATACACACACACCTCTCATGCTCATACACACAGATACACACACAAAACTGGTAACAGCTGTATATGCAAATTGCTGTTATTTACAGCAAAACATGAACTAGAGATCTTTGTGCCATTGAGTGAGCAACTCTGCTGGCTTTATCCCTGTGTGAATAAGTGTTTTGGGACACAAGTCTAAATTCCCCTGACTAGATTTGACCAAGAAATAAAGAAGATATGGCATTATGAATAATGCCAGACATGAGTCACAGTGGATGTAGTCCTGCATACTGTTTTTACATTGAACTAATTGGCCATTAAGTGGGCATTCAGGCCAACTTTGTGTCAACTTTTCAATAACAGGTCTACGTGGTTAATTTTGGTATAATTTTAAAAGCATCTTCAAGTCATTTCTATTTATTATACATATAACGTGATCAAACAAGGTTAATTCGTTTTGCCCACATACTTATATCTACTACTGACTGTTTAGAGTCAACCCAATTCAAGATGGCTGTGAGGGTCAACCGACCCTAAAAAACACAAATACGCTTGTAAACTCAATTAATTTTACAAATACTGTGCTAAAATTTGGAGTAGGGTGTATTCACAACACACACCCGAAGCTTGACAAGACCGAGCAAATTACGTTATTTTAAACATTTGACCATAAATTGTCATTTTATTTTACCATACATATGCGTTCCTTCAAAGAATGCTAAGCATTTTAACGTGCATGTAGAATGTATATATTTAGTTGCATGAATAAGCATAACAAATACAATTCCCATGATGCCTCAGTCACCTGCACGTGTAGCTGAGGTTGCGCCTGACGCTCCTCTTGAAGAAGCTCTTGCAGCCCTCGCAGGTGAAGACTCCGTAATGTTTCCCGCTGGACTTGTCTCCGCACACCACGCAGTCCACCACGCAGGCCTTGTCTTCGTCCCCGGCTTCCATGTCGCTGCCCCCCGCCTGGGGGGAGCCGTCCTCCTCTTCCCCACCCCTCAGGTAGCCCTTGTCCCCCAAGCCGTTGGTGCCCCCATTGGGATCTCCCCAGCCCCCACTCACCATGGCCATCGCTTGGTTACCAAACCACCGCAGAAAAAAAACGGGGACAGGCAGCCAGTAGTCCTGGTTGCTGTCAAAACAAAGAGTAGCATAAAACCCCGAGGTCAGGAGTTCCAATGTGTTCTTTTCTCCCTTGGACGGATTTATTGTCTTCTTCTTTCTCGTGCTCTCATTTTCGTTCAAATATTGGCTAAACTGAAAAAGTCATTAGGGTGTAATAAGAGGAGTCTACAAACAGTAGTTCAGTCTCCTCCCACTCCCACTATGACCTGGAAACAATCTGAAACACGGCAACTTTTAGTGTGGGATTCCTGCCGTTTTAATGCCCCTCACGATGCTACTTCTTCTAGCCTGTGCGTGTTGACCCACACTTCATCCAGAACACCCTTCGACATGAAACGAGTCGGGTTCGCAGTGCACGTTCTACGAAACTACAGCAAACACCCTCAAACCTAAAAGCTAACAACATATAAAAAAAAGCAAACGTAATATCGTTCGGCTCTGCTTCCTATCATTTAGCCAGTCTTCGTCTCTTTCTCTGTAGCAACAGTAATGGCTGAAAAAGGACCTCAGCGTAGCTAGCCTTAGCACATGCCTGGAGAGTATTTGACTGCCCCTTAGTCTCCCCTCACTTTAAACACAAATCGTTATTATTCGACGCCTCTTTTCTTTAAGTTCTAACCCCCCCAACCAAAAGAAATGTGCAAGCCTACCTCAAAGCAAACAATAAACCACCCTGTCGGTCTGCATGGCTTCCCTCGGAGTACAAATCGCCCCCTTTTTGTTTGCTCGCGCTAGATGATCTTCCTCCCATCCACGGAAGGCGAGAGCTCCGCTCTCCCGCTCCGCAGCGACTTGTTCAATCAGCACATAACGAGAACGGTTCTCGTCGAACGGTTACGTCGCTTTTCGTGTGAATGCGGGGCTGCTGCTGCTTCCTCGAGGCGACCGCAGCTGTAGATGCGGCGGCGGACGAAGGCGACGTGAACCGCCCGTGGTTTTTACTCACATCCAAAACATTCAGGCAGATCCGCGGCACGAGGAAGTGTGTGCTAGCTTGCCAGACTGCTGTGTAGCATGAGTAATCGATTCGGTTCTGCCAGTCTCCTCTGTGCCGCTTCCTTCCTCACACGCCGACAGGGGAAATAAAAATAGAAATCGGAGATGGACTTTTAGCTGAAGTACACGTAGATGCTCCCCCAAAGGCAATCCAAGCGTCTCCCATTAGTCTTTTGTCGTTGCTTGTCCAGCAAGAACTAATAAATATGGCAAGCCGTTTGTGTATTTATTTTATTTGCTCGACATCAAGTGCCATTGTCACCAAACTAGATTAAGACTGTACTACGTACTTGCAAATTTGCTTGCACTGGTTAATGATTTGCACGTTTACATGATGCACTATTTCAGTAATTCTGAAAATGTGGCGGGTAGGGGGTCTGGGTTGGTCACAGGATTGGTGTTTTTTTCTTTAACAAATTATTCGAGAAAAAAAATTAGCCTAATGCTTATAATATTGCGTTTTCGGAAAAAAACTTCATACTTGATGCATTGTTACTATTATGTTTTGGAGCCTGTGTGCACAGACAATGTTCTTATTATTAGAAAAGGTTGGACTGCACACATAACACCTTTTTGCCATTAACTGACACTTAATAATCAGATTAGTGGTCATACTAGTTAAATGTTACTGTGCCTAAAAGTCCAAAAGAATTTGAAGAATGCTTTAAATGCACTATTGGAAAATTGGGCCAAGTCAGGGATTGTTCTACAACTAATAAAAACAATAAACTAGTCTCACATATTGCTCACTTTTTTGGCTAGACAGTCAAGTGTGCACACTAGTTGGCTAGTGCAACTTAAAACAATAACGCAAAACTAGTTTACAAGTAAACAGTAAAATGTCAGTGTGTTTTTGTCTTTAACCAGTGCAGCTAAAACTATCAGGTAGTGAACATTAAATATTGATTAGTAAGGTCAAAAAGCCAAATTGTGTCAAATAGTTGTATATATAACATTTTAGAGTTTACTCATCGACTAGTTGAAAGTTGTTGTTTGCACTAGTCGGCTCAATACAAAATTTGTGTATTAGTCAACTAGTGCAACTAATTCTGACTCAAGTAGGACTAATCCTGACTCAACTGATTAGCACGGTAAGGCTACTGACACCGACTAATTAATGACAGTTCTCAACTAGTTTAACCAAATGGTTTAACAATGCATTTTAAAAGGTAGTTTGAATTTTTAGACAACTGGTGATGACAAGTGTGGTTTCTAGTTGTTAAGAAAGCCACTCGTTGGCAAAAAGAAAGGGTTACCAGTAAGAGTGTTTGAGGAAGTACTGCATCAAATTGTTTAGCTAGTTCAGCCTAATGTGCAACTAGTGCAGTGTAGTTAGGGAACTTGAGTTAAAATAACGCTTGATATCAAGGATATTAGATAAATACACAAACAGCTTGCCATACAATCTTTTTGTCTGTGTTTGTCTGCGTGAAGCCTTTTCCTGTGGCTCGAGGGGAATGGATAAAATAGATGGATGGAGCTTTTGTCCATTCCCTCTCTTACCGAAATCCAAATCAGATTATATGTTTGGATGTTTCCAAACACAATTCAGATTGTATTTTTCTGATTTTCTCCCCTCTTTTTTCTATACACACACACACACACACATCTTTTTTTTTTCTTCTTTGGGTTTTCCTGTGTTTGAGAAGCAGAGAGGTAGCAGGAGTGTATGCAGAGGGGGAGGGGGCAATCTGTGTGTGTGTGTGTGTGTGTGTGGGTGTGTGTGTGTGTGTGTGTGTGTGTGTGTGTGTGTGTGTGTGTGTGTGTGTGTGTGTGTGTGT
>JAVKLF010000064.1:17806826-17830410 GCA_034783495.1 Millerichthys robustus | reverse complement strand
CACACACACACACACACACAGACACACCCACACACACACACACACACACACACACACACACACACACACACACAGGAAGAATGCAGAGGATTTCTCTCCTCAGAGTTGCAGAGAGCATGACCCCAAAGGCCTCAAACACCACCTCAACGAGACCAGATTATCAAAAAATCCCACAACAAAAGCACACAAATTGACCCCCTGCCAACCTTTTGTCTTTTGAAAAGCAATTAAATTTTACATCTGAATGCTATTTCATGACAACAGCAGCAATGAGGCTGAACTTTATTTCCCCACACACCGTTGCCATCTTCTCCCAACGCAGATGTGAAATTAGACATGCTTTTATCCCCATCCTGCATTAAAAACTAAAGCTTACCACACCCTGGCCAAAGCCCATATTTCAAAAACCCTTCTGTCTCAGCACTTTTGTGCAGCGAGTGGTGATTTGTGTTCAAGGTTAACCTGAGAGGTCAAGCTGACTTTCACACCCGTTGCCATGCTAAAAAGCTCAGGGTCAAATGCAGATAAAAGATGCAACCCTGGAAAAGAGCTTTTTAATTCTCCTTTTTTTATCTTTTTAAAAGATAAGTGTATGAAGCTACGCTAACACTGCATGCACATACGGCCCAAATCTAATTTCTTTGCACCTATGAGATCGGGTGTGGTCTACTGTAGGATTAGCTCACAGCTATCAGAACTGACAAAGGCTCCTGGATAGGTGTCGACGTACGTATTAATTGGAAGAAAAGTCTGTTTAATTGGACCACTCTGTGTTTTTATTTGTCACTTATTGCGCTGAGAAAGATTAGGCTTGTCAAATAAAAAGGATGCTTGTTAAAGACAAAACTTAGTGCTCTTCATCAATGCAAGTTTTCCCAAAGCATTTGATAAATTGAAGTCCTCGCATACCCTTAAAGAATACATGTCACTCATTGCCTTTCGTATTTTAGAGTAAGATAATCTTAATGACAATGAGTTGTGGCTGTTTTGGATAACTTTTGGAGAGTTTTATTAAAGCTGGCCTTGCCTATAAGCAATTTAAGCGTCTGCTTGGAGCCCAGCGGCCACGAGGGAGCCGTGAGATGAACGCACAGCCTTTTGCTGTTGAGCAGAACAGCTGAAGTAGTTCACTAATAAATACACACATCATAAACACGCAAACAAAGCTCTGACCAATCAAATAATACATGCACATACTTGTACCATGTAAAGCAGAGGGAAGGGGTGAGGGAAGAAAAATGCACAATTTTTGTGACGCGGCTGCTTTAGTCTTTCAGATTGAACAAGATCACATAATAAGTAAGTAAATTGATAAATTAATGAAATAAATAAATAAACAATGTATTTGTATGTGCAAGATTATGGCCAAATTATGTCTGTGTTTGACTTTTTATTTTTCCAAAAGCTCATGACGTTCTTTTCAGTTTGTGGTTTGTCACAAATATCTACAAATTTCAGTTCCACACATGATTATGGAAAGATAAAGATCAAGTTTTAAAGAGAAAGTTTTAGTTATTTGAATGCTCTTGGCTTGATCATATTGTAACGTAACTGTACTGTGATAAATGTAATTTGTTTATTATTCATTCATTATATTGTTTTAGTAAAAAAGATCAAATATGAAAGAAAAATATGATTAATGCACCGATTTTTGCAATTTAGTTTGTCTAGTTTGCCTGTTTTATTACTAATCTTGTGGAGCTTACAGTTCAAGAAAGTTCATAAAATTTAATTATAAAAAAACTACTCAGGTTAACCTCCATTTGAATTTTCACTTGCCAAAATGTGATTACTATAATAAAACTCCTAAAGCTTGACACGAAAATGTCTTTGCATGTTTTTAAAATGAAGGTACTTCTTTGCGTAGTACAAAACAGCATACATTTACCATTTTTTTATTTCCTAGACTGACATACGTCTGTCCTAGGATTATTTTATTTAACTCAAATGTATATTTTGAGATCTCTCGAGACTGCAAAAACAGTTATTTTTACGGTTGGATCAAGATTGTTCTTGCATAAAAGACAATGGACAAAATGCAGTCTTTCAAGCTTTCACGTTAGCCCGACTCCCACATTTTCAGTTAACAAATCAGCCATTTAGGTTAACCTTTACTAGTCTAATGTTCGTTAAGGTCTCTGCCCAAGGCATCCCCTGCAACTAGTGAAACTCAATCTCAGGGTGGTGGCTGCAAGCTCTCCGCTGTATCAGCACATGGAAAGTAGCAGTTGTTCATTTCGAGTCATCGCACGGTGCCCATCGAGACTTTCTGCAGGGATGGTGTTATTCTCACACACCAAAAGCCGTCAGATGTTTAGGCTTGCAGCGACCGCTTCACCCTGAGACTGCGGTGACCTGTAACCTTTTTGGAATGAACAACCCGGGTAACAAAAACAGAGACCTTTTGTGCGTGTTAGAGGGAAAACATCTGCTGCACTGAAGACACACGCAGAGGAGAAGGATTAACGCTTGGGTATTCATTTCAGACTTTTCAGCCACCTCAAATGAAAAGTGTTCGATGGGAACATCTCTTATGTTTGGAACAAAAAAAAAATCATCTTTTGTTCATCAGCCTTTTAACTCAGTAGGAACAAATATTTAAAGCATAATAAACTTCAGGGTGATGGTTTGATGTGAATGCTGCAGGTTTTCTCATCACAGCACCTTAGGAATTAATTGCAACCCTTTTATTTCCCTGTACTTTCACTTGTATTTATTGAACACAAATGCTGTGTTTAACTCATTATACATGTGTTTTGAAAACACCAACTTAAAAATGTTAAGCTGGAAAGGTGTGCTGCTTCAAAAACATTATTCTTATTCTCAATATTAAGTATTTTTTCTATGTTAAAGGATGCACAACCTGCTCAGAATAACGGACTCCTAAGCACTTTTTGCTGGTGTTCCCTGATTTATATTTTCAGCAAGGGGATGTTAGTGTTAGTTTGTCACTAGATGGCAATGTATCCCAGGACCTTAGCTATATGTCTGACAGACTCCCCAATGTTTAGTGCGCCTTTGGCAAAGAATAAGAGAATGAACAGTGTATTTATCTTCAGAGTTCAGATGGTGTTTTGGGACCTCTTTTAGTCTGATGAGTGCCAGGCTGAATCCTCAGATTTTCATAAACATGTCTTTTAAAAATGTCAGTTTAAACGAAAACGTCATTCACATCCGATTCCTCCATCTGAAAGCCACTAAACACTTTTCTCAAAAGCAATCTGTGTGTTTGTTTGAATCCATGTAAGACAATCAGAAATAACCTTTGCATACACACCTATGACAACTGTAGATTTCAGCTTCTGAAAATGAGGGTTCACAATCAATCATCTTTTGCTGATTTTTTTTAAATACTGTTAGAAAAAAACAGATGTTTGTGTAGTTTGCTAGTTTGTCCACTAACAGATCCCCTGATCACAATAATAAACACCTATTTATGAACAGGTGTCACTCATTATACTACGGCTGGGTCATTGGCTACTGTAAAATCTAAACATGTACTAATGTCGGCTGTAAAACAGGCAACCTGGGGAAAGAGGGGACTCTAAAACTCAAAGAAAAAAAACTATTTATTAAACAAAACTGCTGACACGGCAGCTCAAAAACACTTGCACTCGGGGAGAACATGGAAGAACATCCAAACAGGCTGAGGTCGACAGCACAATGAAGCAAACAGGAAGGAGAGACAAGACACTGAATATGAAGGCAAACAAATCAGAAGACGACGAGGAACACCTGGACGAGACACGTGAGGAACACCTGGACGAGACACGTGAGGAACACCTGGACGAGACACGTGAGGAACAGGTGAGCAGAGGCGTCAGGAACAGGTGAGCAGAGGCGTCAGTAACAGGTGAGCAGAGGCGGGAGGAACACAAACTATAACCGACAACATATCACAAGGGATGCAGACTGTGATCATTAGTGGTTTTTGCAACCAGAAATTAGCCAATAAAAAGGAATGTTGTGCATTAGATGAGTTGTTTCAACACCGGAAATGTATACATTTGTGATCTTGATTAATCATCATAAAAAACTAATATATGAACTTTTTTTGTCCCTTGTTTGACCATCTTTTCATTTGTAATACTGAATTTAATTTATGGCATGTCTTTTGAGTAAATTTGGTGTCATTTATTTAACTTCAGAACCAGAAAACAGCATTTTGACCCTTTCAACAAGGATGTTTTAGTACTTCCAAATCCATCTTGGGGGCTGGTGGGCAGACAAAATTCCAAACTGAGATAGCATAAACATGGACATATCCTCAGTTCCTTTCAATTTCAGAAGGCCTGGGACCACCAAACGGTCATAGAATGCATCAGGGACGGCTTTGGCGAGCACATTCCAAAAGATGTTTTAAAATTTTTCTTCTTACACCTAATGCTATCATGCAATTGAGAAATTTCAAAACACAGTAGTTGAGAGTAGTAGTCTAAATTTTAGCAGGTTAGAGGCAAAAGTATTTTTATTACAATTTTTGTGATTCAATCACCAAACTCAGCTTAATGGTAAATTAAAGTACACATGCCTCCACACTAACATGAGTGAAAAATAGTTCTGGTAAATAGCTTAACGGTTGTTTTTTGTCACGTCTTTTACAGCCTTTAGCTGCTTTTGACGTGTGGCAATGAGCTGGTGTCTCCTAAGCTCCAGGAGGGTCATGGAATGCTAATGCATAAAGTTCATTAAACCAACGCCCTGTATATGAGACCATTGAAAACACTTTAGCTTAACGGCATCCTCAAAATGTATTTAAAACGCAACACAATGTGCAAAATCTCTGCCTAAAATTATGTCATTAATCGTAAAATTGACAACGTGTCCTTTAGAATAATACCTCATGATCCAGCAGATTTTTTTGGGAACTTTCAGAAATGAATCTTTCCATGTACATCTACAACTCATTAGCAATTGGAATGAATCCACTTTACTCAATCTTGGCTGACACAGTCTTATAACTCACTTTTAATGGTTTTGAGCTCATTTAGCTGCGGGAGCTAACTGATTGTGTAAGATCTGTCTTTAAATTGGGGTTGACTGCATGAAATCCGTTGTAGATGTACACCCAATGATTTAAAAAACAAATTTCATTAGAATCCCTTTAGCTCTTCATGAGATATTTTGCTAACACCTCAAACAAACGAACACACTGACACAAGCAAAAAAAACCAAAAAAAAACCCCAGCCTTTGTTCCACAGACAGAATTTTAAAGAACGAGCTTCAGTTAGTTGGATGTTCTGGCTTCATGACAAGAAAAACTTAAGATATAATAGCAGTTCCAGGGACACGCAGTTCACGTTCAGTCAAGTGTCTTGTGCTGACAGGAAACCCTCCCTGTAAACACTCTTAAGTTTGCTTTGTGTCTAACAGAACATTTCGTATCCTCCATTCCAACAACACAATGGAGTTCTTTTCCCTTATTACCTTCGCTCTGTGACATCCAAAATGTAAACTGTACTCTCTGTAAAACTGTAGGATGTCAGCAGGAACAGATGTTACACAACTCGTGCAGCTGGTATCGTGTGGGAGGAGTTGTTGTTGTTGTTGTTGTTGTTGTTGTTGTTCCCGCGTCATAGCGCTGATAATCATAAAACGTCAAATCAAGTCTGTTTCCACTCCCACGGACAGCTGAAGAGTGAGTAAGTTAAATAAATACAAGCGATGGCTATGTCTAAAACATGGAACAGAATACTGGACTTGTTGTTTTGGATTTCAGTGTGCAATTAAATATAAAATATTAAACACGCAACACTTTAAAAGCTGAAATATTGATCAGCGCGCAGTTTGATAAACAGTTTCACATGTTGCTTAGTCTTTCAAATTGTTTTTAAAATAATCACAATATTAATTTAAAATTAAACCCCAGCCTTCTTTAAAAACTCTTTACCTGCAACACCTGTAAGGATTATGGAATCACCCGTCATGTTAGCTGTTTCATGTTGTTGGCGCCAACGTTCTCTGCTTTTCACAGGTCAGCTGTGCAACTCGTCATGGACGGTTTTCTTCAATATCCACCACAGATTTTTAATCGGATTGAGATCTGAACTATTTGCTGGCTTCATGTGTCTTTCTTCAAGGAATGTTTTCACAGTTTTTGTTCGACGGCAAAATGCGTTATCGTCTTGAAAATTGATGTAATAATCCCCAGATATTTTTTTTTCAATTGGGGGATAAAAAAGTGCACAAAATGTCAGTGTACACTTGTGCATTTATTGAAGATGATGATGATCTGGCATTGACTCTGTCCCAGAGTGAAGCTCATAAAGCAGCTGGTCTCAGATCAGCTGCAGGTTTGTCTCATCAGTCAACCTGGGGAGGTCCAATCCTCACAATAATAAGGAAATAAAGATAAACTTTAAAGAAAGCAAAAAAAAATTCTCTAAAAAATACTACAACTAGCCTACCGTTGTTTAGAAATTTAAGAAAAAAGAAATAATTATGGGAATCCATATTGACCTAAAACAGGAAACGTTTTGACAGAACATCACATATTTGACCAGACTGTCCCTTTAATACTGTCTGATTTTTATAGGTATTATTTCAGTAATTTTCTGTGAAACAAAATCACTTTTTTTTTTTTTTTTTACACTCAGAAGATTATCAACAGGTGACACAAATATGAGATAAATTAGTTGAAATCCACTATTTTAATGACTATGGTACCAGAGTAAAATGCAGTTTTAGTTAGCCACTTAATTATTTGTGACCTTAATGCCTCTTATATGTCACATATTTTATGTTTTTTAATTATGATCTGGTCCAAACGTGAAGCCAGGTTTGGCCATCGGCAGTTCCTCTACGAGTTGCTACTTCCCGACAAGATGGAGCTCGGCTTGTCAACAATATATGGCAGGAAAGGTGGTGACTGCTACTGTCAGACAATTGCATTTGGTTTGATGTGAATGTGTTTGTGACACAGAGGAAAGCTTATTGACGTCACAACGTTGGAAAGAGACTTGAAGCATCAAAGAAACCCAGAGGGAGAATTCCAAAAAGACGACATGAGCCATTGTTTTTCTTTCATGCTGCGCTCCAGGAAACACTGTTCATGATCCCATAAATTTATTTTTGACAGGTTTATATTGAAACTGAACACCCCGAATGTGATGCAGCTTTCACAGCCTGACCGGAGCGTCTGACAGAAAATAGAATCTGGGTGAACTTCACCGGCTGACGAGTTATTTAGATTTCTGTTTTTCTATTCAATTCGCCAAATAATTGTAAAGATGAATCAAACGGTTTAAATACGGTGCAGAAGGCAAGAGACCCAGTGGTGCACGGCACGTCAAGAGAAAAGTCCTGGAGGCAGACGGCACTAAAACCACAACAAATTGTAAAACTATCAAATTACAATTTAAAATCAGAAGACAAAACATTTCACGAAATGTAATAGAAAGAAAATATATAAAAAAACTGAAAATGATCTATCCAAAACAGAAAACATGGGATGATTTGAGAACACAGAGAATCTGTTCATTCTGAGATCAAACTTTTTTTTTCCAACCTGATTCGAGGTACTTCTTGGCTTGGCTTTGCTAATGAAGCTCTGTGGTTGGGACCGTCCATGACTCAGCAGGCATGCTGGCGGCTGATGAGGCCTATTCTCTAAATAAAAACTTTGCAGCAGTGGCAGCAGGTCAGCGGCTGGTACGGGGTCGAAGCAGAGCTTTTTTTTGTTTAGTATTTCTTCTCATTTCCTCTAAGCTGGTGGTGGGTGCAGACTCTGGTGTTGCAATAGCTTGTTCTGCCAGCTGCTGGGGTGGTCTTGAGTAGGTTCTTGTACCTCTTCTTTAGGGCATTTCTGTTGCGATGCCCAGAAGACAGTTTGCATTACAGTATCCCTTTAGGCAAGCAGGATTGCATAATTGAAGCATGGTCTGAATTACTACTGATCTTTGCCTGCTGGAGGAGTAAGATATTGGTGATGTTGTGGATGTTAAAAATGGAGTGGAGACAATTGTGGAAGGGTTCCAGGAGTAGGTTTTGGTATGTCACCCATGTCTTTGAACTATGTAGGAGTGGTCAGTGCTGCAGTCCTAATCCTACGGCTGCAGGAAGGTCATCGGATGTCAAACAATTGCTAAATATTTCATGTGAGCTTATTCACTGTGGTGACCCCTGCAGAAAGGAACAACTAAAAGGAGAACAATGTAGATAAAAGTAATTACTACAACATACTCTGAGGACAAACATGTTGCAATTTTGAGTGATCTTCTTTATTTTGAACATGCAGATGGGCATAAAAGCATTTAGAATAAATTTATAGATGAGTTAATGATTAAATGAGTATTGAAAAAGGGCCAAAAATACACAAGAGTATTGCTTTATTTTTGCTGATTTATTTTACGTGTCTGAAAAGGACTGGAATGAAATCCCTGCTTGTATAAACTCATCCTTTTGTCACAACTATCCAGCATGTGTCAGGGTCTGAGGTTTTATCTCTGTGGTTTTGTTTTCTGGTCTTGTGTGTGTTTTTTTCCCTTTGTTCATTCTCTCTCTCTGCCTCTCTGTCTGCTCACGAGTCACACCTGTCCGTAGTCTTAATCAGCCTGTGTGTTAATCACGACCAAGTGTTGGTCATCATCCTCTCTCCTCTGTGTGAGTTTAACTGGTTCTTCCTCACTTCTTCCCTGTCGGTTCATGGTTTGGCGTCTCCTGCCTGAGTTTGGTGTTCATGCTTGTCCTCTCTCCATGAGTTTTGGTAGAGCTGAGTTCTTTTGTTTGCCGCCACGTCTGCCGTTTTCTTTATTTATAATAAAAATGTACACCTTCGTTCCTGTGAGCCCAAGCTTGATAGCACGCTTATTAATATAAATCTTCTTTCAATTGGAAAAATAAACTTCAACATTTTTTCAAAGTCAGTTATTGGTTTTGATTTTGGTGTACCACCCCAAGATTTTTATTGGGCCCCCCGTAAAAAGATTCCTGGCTGTGCCACTGCATCCACATATCAGAGCCAAGTACCATATGTTTGGACTCACTTTCCTAGTTATAGTCTGCACCCAGAAACACAAAAGCTTTTTCTAGTTGTACGCACGTCACTTATTTTGAAATGACAGAATCCTCTTTAGTTTCTTTCTCTCTACTCTGCTGGAATAAACTTTTAAAATGAAAAGCTTGTTGTTGAAAAGCCTGTTAAATTATTAACTATTGGTGTTGATTTAACACTAAACAATGTCTTGAGTCTTAATGTTCATTTTACACTGTTTAGTGATAAAACAACACCAAGAATGGTACTGGTTAGGGTTAGGGTCATAGTTAGGTTACAGAAATGAATAGAAGTCGATACAATATCATAATAAGGATAGAAATCCATGTGTTTGTGTGGTTGGTGGGTGTGCACCTATGACCATGCAGCCTGGTGTGTGTGTTTGCTGAAACACTCTTCCAGTCGAAGGAGGAGACAGGCGCTAAGACCACTTCCCACGAAGGGAAATATGTGAGCAGGAGTTTATAAACTCCTGTGCGTGTTTCAATTTGATCCTGAATCAATTGCCATCTTAGCGGCGCTGCAGCGAGGAAACATCTGGCACACATTTTCAGTTTTGTGGCAGAGGAAAAGGCAAAATAGTCTCAAGGAACGGGCGTTGAAATCTGCAGACTTGGTTGAAATGATTTAACATTGTTGCATCTGATTTGAAGAAGAACTTTAGTTGAAGTTGGCTGACTGCTCATCGAATTACAGACCTTGGACGATCTCTTACACATCCTGCATCAATGTACAGCAGTGGCTATTCTCAAGTCAACAGCCCTGAGGCCAAAAAGAAGATGCAATACCGCTCAAAGGGCAAGAGCTGTGGCTATTACATGCGCATCGTCTTCTTCTTCTCTTCACTCATTCAATCCCTCATCATCGTGAGCCTGGTTCTCTTTCTGCTCTACGGGAACAAACGGGACACGTCTGTGGGAGATCGTGTCCAGGACCTGGAGGAGCGCTTCAGCCTACTCTCCATTGAAAATGTGGCTCTCAGACAGCAGAGGAAGAACCTGACCAACCTGCTCAACGTCACCCTCACTAAAAAGGCTCATGTTGAGTATGACCTGCGTACGCTGCGACAGCTCAGCAACGTCTCGGTTTTTGTGATCCAAGAATATTACAGGAAGCTGGTAAGGAAAAAAAAAAAACAAATACATACAGAAATGTTAAAGATGTATTTTCATGATTTTCAACAGTTTATTATTGGTATAAACCTAAAACTTTTTTTTTAAAGTCTAGCATTACTTTAAAAAATGCATACTGCCCATCACTTTCCACATCACGTTGGCAAGTGATAGGACTGTATCTTTGACAAATCATGTTATGCACAATCTAATGCTACGTTGCAAGATGTTATGCATTATATATGTGTTCTGATTGACACGGAGTTACTACTACAAGTTTTAATATGTGTCAAACTGACAGAGGTATTTTGTGTTGGCTAACGTCAGCGAGCTGTGGTGAGCCTTTTGAATTGGACTGACTCCAGAAGTTAATCATTTATAGATATACACACAATGATTACTTTTTTAAACGTTTCATTAACATTTATCAAGTGATTCATGAGATATTTTGCTAACAGACAAAGTTGACTCAGTTAGGGATAACGTTTTAAGCAAAGGTCAACGAGTAGAGATCATCTTATGTTGAATGTGTGAATGAAATGAAAATAAGTTGCTCATGAGATATTTTGCTAACAGACAGACAGAGTAGTCCAAATTGTTGCATGAATGTTCATGCTTAGAATATGTGTTGCAGATCAGTCTCAGCTACTACCAAACCAAGTTATGTCACTACCCGTGCAACTAACAAAGTTGTAGCAGTTTTTTAGTTGGTTAGTTGTGGCCGACATCTTCTGCTGGATTGACTCCAAAAGTTAATAATTTGTAGATGTATTTCTAATAATTACTTTCTGCAAGTACCATTAAGATATTTGCTTAAAGACACACACACACACAGAGAGACATGGGAAAACAAACAATACCCATCAGCCTTTGCCTTTCAGCAGTGCGGTGTAAAAAAAATGAAAAATAAATAACTGCTTCCTTTTTACGACAGCAAATTTGCAACGCAGAGTTTTCCTCTTGCAAGCTGAGATGTAGTCCTTGCCCACCAATACTACGTAAGTATATAACAAACAGATGTATGACAACTTTTAATGTTATTCTTCGTGACATTTGATTACACTGGATTTTACTTCGAACGTGTTCTGATGTTTTCAAAGCGCCAACATTTCCTGTCGGTTGTAACTGCGGGCTGCTGGAAGTTCAAAAGGAACACGTGGCGACCAACTTCACTGAAACTGTGAAGAAGATGAAAATAAGCGCAGAACAGCTCGTCAAGGAGAAAGACACGTTAGTCCTGGATGCCATTCACCTCAGAAGAGAAAAATCCACCCTGGAGAAGGAGCTCGATCTGTATAAGCAAACATCTAAAGACGAATTCTCCCGATTATCCAGCTCGGTCTCGGCTGTTTCTAAGGCCTTACTGGAGAAAATCGACTCTCTCTTCCCTCGACACATTGCTTTTCAGCTCACCTGCCCCAAACAGAGGGATCACCTCGAGCAGATACACACCAACTGTACCAGCTTGTCCCGGGAGGTGGAGGACAAGCTTCAGCGCTATCTGAACGACGTCGGACAAAAATTGTCCGACATGCAGGAGGAGAACAACCACTTGAAGGCCGAGAACTGGCGCCTGTCCGTCGACTACCGCGAGTGCAGCCAGAATCGCACCGCCGTGATTCAGCAGCACAAGCAGAGCAGCACCGAGCTGCAGAGGAAACATGACCAGGAGAAGGAGAAGCTGCTCGTGGACAAGATGAAGCTGAATGGAGAGATAGATGTTCTGAAAAGCGGCGTCAAATACAAAACATCAGAGGTGCATCATCTTAACGAAAAGTTGAATCAGCTCAACATCTCCTGCATGATGAAGGTAGAAACGTTGACCACGACTGAATCATTTGGAAACAATTCTGATGTTTTTTTTTTAATATTATTAGAGTGACTCTCCTTAAACACTAAAACACCAAAATGCCTAAAAGGCCTTGCGTTCTTTGAAGGAATGAATGTCACTCTTACGTAGAACTTAGAATAATATATAAATTCTGAATTATTCTCATCACATTTCAGGAGAGTATCTGTAAAACTGACTGAATTACAGCAATTTGTGTTTTCTAAGAAAAATAACTTATAAAAAAAGGAAGAACTGCCAGAGTTGCTGGTCCATTAAACTGCCACAAGCCTGACAGTTTAATGAAACTGATCCAACCTGAAGTTCAGAGTTCAAAGCTTTAGGGAGGGGGAGATCTCAGGGTAGCGGGGCAGGAAGTGGTGGTTAGGGAAATGTCTGCCAGGAAAGAACAGAAGTGTATAAATGTGAAACTTGGTAAACATTTCTGTCTGCTGCAGCTCAACAATTGTGGAGAAACAGATATTTGAAGCCACATTAACTTGCTTTGTATCATTTCAACCTTTTCAACCTGACAAATTTGTTGGTACCCTGCCACAATACCGAAAAAAAACCACATAATTAGTTCTAAAATAACGTCAAACTGAAAAACGTTTGATGTCCCTAGTTTTTACTGTTAGACTTTGTTTTAAATATTGATTATTTTATTCATATTTTATATGTATAAACAACAGAAAAGAGCATACAAAGAAATATTACCCCTAGTTTTTTTTTCTTTTGTAGCAATCTATGCCATTTTAGAATGCTTACAGCTGTGTGTTTTGGTCCTGATGGGATGACCTATGACCTGTGTCTGAGGCTGAGCTTTTCCTCTGGGCCAGTTGTTTTCGTCCACGATGCCTTGATAGTCTTGAGACTTCAACTGTGCCTTGCAGATTCAACGTTCCCCGTGTCAGATGCAGCAAAGAAAACCTAAATCCAAACTGAGCCCCCTCCATATTTCATTTGGGTATTATCATTATTTATTTTTTAAAATCATCTTACCTGCTGTGAACATAGAGCTGATAGGCTTCAGTTTGTCTCATCAGTTATCATCATCTTCTCCCAGAAATTTGAAGGCTTTTCAACACGCGTTTTGGCAAATTTCTGTTTTTTGTGTGCTTGTGCTTTTCTGACATTAGAGGTGGATTCCTGGGTGTTCTTTGACTTTAAAGGTTCTGAATGGTTTACACTTTAGCGACATGGCGGTGACTAGCGGTGAATGACTAAAACTGTGACACAAATTAAGGTTAAAAACTTGTTTTGTTTTAGTCTCTTTAAGGGCACCAACAAATCTATTCATACTATGTTGGCCTTTTTTGTAAAATAAACAGTAAATCATTCCTTTTCACAATTTATTTAGTCTCACATTGATTAAAGACATGCAGATAAACAGCTTTTCATTAAATCACTTTTCAGGACCACTATTGTTTAAATGAGCTGTTAGAATCCCAAATAAATTACTCACATCTTATAATCTGATAACAGTGTTTGGTATTTTTAGGATATGATTAAAAACACATTTTCTCTAACATTGTTCTCTTTTTTCTCAGACAGGACTTGGAGGATTTTCTGGGGGGCCTCGGCCAGGCGCATCAAGTCAATCTGGGTGGGGCGGATTCAGTGGAGGTTCCAGCTCTTCGTCATCTAGCTCGACGTCTTTGGGTCTAGGTAGTACAGGGTCCGGTTCAAGTTTTAGCTCTGGATTTGGATTCAATAAGCCTGGGTCAAATGGAGTAGGCTCATCAAGTTCAACCTTCCCACAATCTGGATCAAGTTTAGGTCTGGGCCACACTGGGTTGGGAATCAATAAGCCTGGAGCAACTGGAGCAGGCTCATCAAGGCCAACCTTCCCACAATCTGGGTCAAGCTCAAGTTTGAGCAACACTGGGTCAGCATCTAAGCCAGCATCAACTGGAGGAGCCCTCTCGGGCTTTGGAATGGGGTCCACTTTTGGCTCAAGTGGGACTGGTTTAAACAAGCCAGCAGAGAGCGGGAGGAGTTCAACAGACAGTAGGTCCTCCTCTGGGTTAACAGGGTCAAGTAAAAGTGGGTCGACCAGTTCTGGATTTTCTTGGCCTTGGAGCTCCGGCAAAGAGCAAAGTAAGACAGAAAGTGTACCGGGGAAAACATCTAGCGGGAGTAGTTATGGTGGAACTGGATCTTCTGGTGGCGGAAAGGCGAGTGGAGTATCAAGTGACTCAGGTAGGACTAAAAAAGAAAGAGAGAAAAACACTGTAGATTTAGAGCATCCAACCAGCAATGTTTCAAACACAAAGGCTTGAGATGCAAAAGTTAGACGCAGTACCACAAATGGTGTCCAGTCATATTAAAGATCTGCCATTTATTGTCTGATTTTGTGTTTCTTTTTATCCAATTTCTTTACCATAATATCTTTAGCTGAAAATTTGAATTCTCATTGTATCTGAAAATATCTTATCTTCTTATAATGTCTTATTTTATCCCATCTTATATCCTTTTATTGTATTTTCCTATAGTTTCCTATAATACCATATATCTTATCTTTGTAGTGTCTCATCTTTTCTTATGTTTTCCTACAGCTTCTCTTGTCTCATCTTATTTCAGTGGTTCTCAAACTTTGTCATGTCTTTTCGGCTTTAGAAATGCTAAAATACTTCTGCTTTTTTAATAGTTAAATTAGCTTAAAATTGATTTGGCTGATTACGTCTCACGTCGCATGTTATTACAAATCTTTTTTTATCTTTATGAAAAACCAGGTGGCATCATTCAGCACATTCAGGAGCTGCAGCGACTGATCAACCCACCTGCTCCTCAGTGAGTAGAAATCTGAAAACGCAGACTAATATGAGCTTAGTTCCTGTTTTGATGTTGAATAAAATGGGTCAAAGGTATTCTTTGTTTATTTTCAAGCAAACTCATGAAAAAGATTCAATAACACATTTGTTTCTTAATATTTCATTTTAGTTCCCTAAACTACTTTTTTTACAAAGGACATGAATAAATAAATATGTAAAAAGGGAGACTGAAAAATGGATACGAAGGAATAAGTTTTGTTTACGTAGACATTTGTTAGTTGGATTAAAACGTTTTCCTGTGGTTTGCTGAAACTTTGTGCTCTGTATTTGCACTAATTTACATTTTCTTTCTTCTTTTCAGGGACAAGCAGGACCTTTCTAGAATGCTGGGTTAATTAAAATTCATGGCAGTAAAAACGGCAGCACGTAAAAATGTCAAAGAAATTCATATTTCTCATGTGTCGTTTAGTGCAGTGGACAAAATCCAGGCCTCTCATTTTGAGTATACATCTATAAATGAGACTGTCTATATAATAAAGTATTTTATAAAATGCTATATTTTGACATTGTATTCTTCAATATGTTGAATAACCTGCACTCTTGAATCTAAAATGTGACGTTTAGTATTCACACATCACACAGTATCGGCATACAAATATGAGATGTAGTATTGTTACTTTAAGACATGAAAATAAAAGCATTGTTCCAACATAATCCGTGTACCTGCCTTGTCTTGTTTGTTTTTTTTTTATAAACAAGCCTATTTAAAATATTAGCCCACTCCAACCTGGAAGTAAGTGTTTGTGCCTGTGTGCGTCACCTATTGTGTAGTTAATTGTCTGTAAATGCCTTCTTGGCCCCTTTTGTTACAATTTACTGGCAACACAATTTAATCCTTCTATTATGTTTATGTTTATCTGTCAACCTGTCAGCAGATGGGAGCAGCTAGATGAAGTGAAGCTCTTGTTTACATTCTGCTGCTGAAAAGAGAGTTAGGGCTCTAAAATAAAGAGAAAATCGAACTTTTTTACACCCCATTTCACATTTAAACACTGAATTATAAAGGTTTATGCAATATCTTTTTATGTTTGTGGAAAATGAAGAAGCGTCCAACTTTTACAAAGCATTTAATGGCATCTGAATAAATACATTTTTACCATACCAACTTTATTTATGAAGCACTCTTTTGCAACTATAGGACCAAAATACTGAACAGTTAATAAAACACAATAGCAGTCACAATGTATACTAAACTGAAAACAGCCATGTAATAAAAAAAACACACACAAAGCCAACTTTAATAAACTAACGTCAAACCAAAAAAAAAAAAAAAAACAACAAATGTAAGAAAAACCAAGGAGAGGCGGGTCTTAAGAAGTGGTTTAAAAACAGACAGGGAAGAGGTCCGTCTCATGCCCCAAAAGCAGGACATTCCTCAGTTTACGAGCAGCAGGAGAGAAAACACACAAAGCTTTTTGGGATGTTCAGGAGCAGCTGGACTGCTGACCTGGAAGAACAGGAGGGGGTTTAAGGGTCTAACTGCTCTGTGAGTTAGAGAGGAGCAACACCACCTAATGCTTCAACAACAAATAAAAGAAATCCTAAACTCTATGGAACAAACAAACAAACAGAACATTGGAGTGACCAAAATAATTTGGCCATTTGGGTGAATATTCATTTGAAGTTCTTTTACAGTAATAAAGTCAGCTGACTGAATTTATTTAAGCTTTTATTGTAGTTTCTCTCAATGGTAATCTTTTTGTTTCGATTTTTGCTGTTAGAATGGCTTGTCATGATTTCATAGGCTGCGGGTCCATGAGCAGTTGAATAGTCACATAAAACAAAGTGACACAGTTTAATTTACATATATTATATATATATATATATATATATTACTTGTATGTACATTACTTGTAATTAAAATGATGAAGTGATTAATAAAAGCTAATTTATTAATGTCCCTTTCTTGTGTCTGAGCTGGATCAGAATTTGTGCACGCCGTAAATCTTTGTTTCCAACAGATAAATAAGGTTTACTCTATAAAATTAATATCAAAGTTTTAAGTAAATGTCTTCACATACTGTGTAACTCTGATAAACATGGCCTATACCCATTCTTGTGTTTGCTAAGGTCATCTTCACACCCCACTTTTCTAACAACATGCTTTATGATCATCCACTGTTTAAAAGAAGCAATACAGTTTGTGCTCATGTATAGCTGCCAATTTAAAAGGACATCTCATCCACTGGACTGATTTGAATAAAAATGAATGCTCTACAACTGATTACCCAATACAAAATGGTCACAACTAACTGACCTTAGAACACATTGGAATATCCAGGAGAAGCTGGAAAGTGTTGCTGGGAAGAGGAATGTCTCCCTCCTAGACCTCCTGGGAACCAGCATGGAAAAGCAGTAGACAATGGATGGATGGATGGATGGATGGATGGATGGATGGATGGATGGATGGATGGATGGATGGATGGATGCTAGAAGTGTTGTGGTGACTGTGTGATGGCCTAAAATGAAATGGGTCTCCTAAATAAAATTCTGCTTAGGGTCCTGTACAACCTTGGACCAGCTCTGGGTAATATCATTCTGTCATGAATATTTTAATCACATTTTGCATAAAACTGGACCAGTAAACTGCTGAGATGTGCATTTTCAACTGTAATTATGAACATAAATGTTTTCCAGTTTCATGTTACCTTTGGTCAAAGCTAAAGTCACTAAGAAGAACAGAAGAACCACAGAATGCAGAACGCTAGCCTATAATAAAGATTTTATGCCTCTGACAAAAAACATGTAAAGCAGAAAGAATACAAGCTTTGGTGTCGGGATCTGATGACTGTTTTGACTTTTTTCCATAATCAAGACTTTAAACCTCATTGGAATTCATTTTCAGTGAATGCTTGACTTTTTGATTTAATAAATGATATAAAACATGACCAGGCTGACATTTTAGTTAAACAACTGAGACGGTTCATTCAAGGTTGAGAGAGAGGTTAGGCAGGGAGGGAAGAAACATCCTGTTTGTTGTGCTGTCAAAGGATTTTAAAAGAGCAAATGCAAAAACCAAAAGCCTATTTGTAATGGTGCCACTTCGAGAATACATCACTCCAGTCGTGGAGCAGCTCTACTCCATCTAAAGGATATCCTTTGTTTACCATCAAGTGTTTTTTCCACTCATGGGATGTGCAGCTGACTGTAGGAGAAGCTGTGAAAATAATAAAGGTCAAACGGTTGGGCACTTTTGGGAATTGTTTAATTAAAGCGACTGAGGATGTAGTAAAAAAGTAAGTAAGAAGCATTTTTCCTGTCAGGTTTTTATATTTTTTATCTGAGTTCTCTGTGTACAAACAGCACACTTTATTGTTGAAACTGTCCCAGTGGGGGACGACAGGAAGTGCTATGGTTACCTTTGAAAAGGCCAGTAACACCAACCAAAAAGTACAATATTTAAAGAGTTTGGATTTTATTTATTTTTTTAAGAAATACTCACCATCCTCCAGGTTTTCAGACTAAGCTGGAGGAGTTGTAGCCATTTTGGCCAAACCTTGAAAACAATGTTATACACCACACAAAATGTGTTAGCACTCTGAAACTGTGTTTAGGATGCCTCTCTGCTACTACCACACCGAAATTAGCTCATTATCTGTAACCTTGACTTTTGTTTTGGCTAATGTTGAGTAACTGTGGCGGCCATCTTGAAACAGGTTGGTTCCAAACGTTAAAAGTTGGAGATGTACAGCCAATGTTGTGGATTTGGTATATCAGTTTTATATAACAAGCTGTCTCGTTTTGGAATGAAAAAAGAGATAAGCCGATTGATAATCCATTTCATTTTTTAATTTTTAATTTTTGTCCAAGCATTTATTTTTTTATTTGGTTCACGTGCCGCTAAGGTTACAGCTCTTTTAGTGGTAAGAATAAGAGTAAAAGGCTTTTATAATCTTAACTGGGAATATTGTGCAACATGACCAATGCTCCACCCCACCTTCAGCAGGAAATTGACCTGGTGGTTATTATTACAACCTCCTTCCTAATCTGTGGCTACGGCGCTGTCGCCTCTCGTCTGAGTGGCTCTAAATGTTTACACTGACGTGACTTCAAACTGTATTTCCTATCTGTGAGCGCTACAGCGCATTTCAACCTTCTATAGAAAGCAAAGACACAAGTCCTGCTGTGAAGACGGGGGGAGTTAAGAGCTGGAAGTATTTGAATTGGTGGAGGGTGGGGGTCCTTTGACGCAACCTCAACCTTCACCTCGACCTTTCTTAGTAGTAATTGTTTTGCAAAGAACGTAGATCATTTTAACTGCTTTAGGAAAATGGTGCTGCACACCATTTCTGTTTACGGTGCCTTGAAAAACTTTCACACCCCTTCAAGTTTTCTACATTTTGTCACGCATGCAGGTGGAACATTCATTCCCATTTATTCTCATTCAAATTTATTCTCGTTCATCCAAAACAAATCCCCAAAAATTCACAAAGCAAAACAACTAGACTTCTTTTCTGTAGCTGAAGCTGTTTCGGGAAGCTTTTTGGATTAAAAACTCGAGAGTGTGAAGTTCTCAGCTTTAAAATCCTTTTTGGACTTACATTTTGCATTGTTGCTTTCACAAAATTCAAAGACTTTTACCAAGATTTTGGGATGGATAATACAAAGTACATAAATGTAAGATAGAGGTGGGCAGTAACACAGAAATCCTTTGTAAGTACTGTAGTTAAATACAGCTTTTGAGAATTTGTACTGTACTTGAATAGCAATTTTGTATTACTTTCCTTCCGCTACATTTCTTTAAAGGCTTTTGTTACTCATTACTTTTTTGGTTGTGTTTGTGCAGTTTGCACCAGTACAGTAGGTAGCACGTTGCAGCTACTGGTTGCGATAAGAAGAATCGTTTACGTCTTACTATAATGTTGCTCTAGGTGCGCAGGCTCAGCTCGAGCAGGTGGTGATGCCTGCTGTATCCATGCATCCATGGCCTTATCTTAAGCCTATGTTTGAGGTGATTGAAATAAAAAAATGATTCGGATCATTTTAAGTGTTTGCTGTGTTTGCCACAGACGAACTGAAGGAAATTAAAGATGCACATCAAGCAAACGCATGGGACTCAGGAAGATAAAACTGTCTGGCCAAGGGGAGCACAGTGTGTGCTTTGGCCATGACCTTAAGCATCCACTGAGGCATTTTGCAGCCAAATATTAAGCTCTAAGTCTGAGGCAATGAGCTTTTACCGGAAACAGGTGGAATTTCCCCTCTGGGTCAGAGTGGAGTCTTTGTCTCATAAGGGGGAGTTCAGGTATTTGTGCATCTTGTTAACAAAGTGATGGATGCAGCGAGAGACAACTCGACAGATCTGAGCCTCATCTTCGTTAATGAGGACATTGGAGCTGAACTCAGCAGTACCTTCACATGGTGGAGTCAACAAGTTTCAAAGCAGACAAGAAACACAAACAGGACTCCAGTCAGCCACTGAATGAAGATGAGGACCCCAAACCCAAAACCTGTGTTCATTCTGTGTGTTATGAGAGTTTCGGAGAAACTGAAACGTTTATTTTCAAAACATGGCTTTCAAAACTCAAAACACATCACGGCAGAGACTGGTTTCCCCAAAGATCCGGTCCCAGGGCACAAACAGAGTAATATTGTTTATGCTGTTACGTGCCAGGACGACTGTGACCAGATATACATCAGGGACACAAATCAGCCACTGGCCAAAAGGATGACTCAGCACAGAAGAGCCACACCATCGGGTCAGGACTCAGTTGACACTCATCTACAGGCCAGCGGTCACTGTTTCAGGGATGAAGATGTTTTCATCCTTGATAGGGAGGAACGTTGGTTTGAGAGAGGAATAAAGGAAGCCATTTTTGTGAAGAGAAACCGTCAGTAATGTAAAAGTTTCATTACAACAATCTAAAAGCACCTCTGTTCCTCTGCTGTAAATTCTGCTGAGTCTATTTCTCTCTTCTTTGGTTCTGTTCTTTTTGGTTCTGATCTGTTTTGTGTGTTCTGTTTAAGAGTTGGGAGAGCGTTATTAAAAAAAGAAAATTAAAGGGATAGGTCACAAGCTGAGGTGTCTATGATGATGGATGGAGACAGTTTTGGTGAACTGACTGATTTATCTTCTGCACTTTCTGAAGGACAGTTGCTAAAGAGTATTTTAACTTAAAATAAACCAAAATTGTCAACTTTGAAATCTAACTTTCAAATCCGTCCACTCAAATCCTCAAAAGTCATCAATACATCAGCATCACAACTAATAAATATTTGTAAAAACCACGCTGGAAGTGCAACACGATTTTAACAGCACAAAACACACGTAAAGATTAAAATGAAGATTACAGTCTTTTCCTACTTCAAATGCTGAAGAACAAGACGAGTGTAAACGAGACATAATTTATTGAAACAAAACAAATATTTAAATCACGAAATGATATGTGCACATAAGAAATAATGTAACGTGAATAATTATGTTGTTTGTGAGGTCTGTGGTCATTCAGAGCTTCAGAGAAAGTTAGACACACAGCCAAGACCACTTGTCAGATAAGGGAGGTTGCTCCTCGTTTCCATGGAGACGAGGTCAGGGGTCTGCGACTGGCTGGAATTTATGACAATGCCTGTAGACTGTTTGGGGGAGAAAAAATAGTTTCCATGTGAGAGAGCAACACCTTGTGATAGTTGGTATATTTATCCACGTCAAAAACTTCGATCCACATGATCCGGGTTCCTGCAGCACACACAAAAACACAAAAACACTGAAGCACAACGCCAGGATGGAAAGACATCGGCGGTGATCTTAGAGAACGATTACAAAATCCTTTTCTAAGAATCTGAATTCTATAAACTCCTACGTGCTGATCATAAATGATGAGCAAACTAGTAAAAACTCTTTGCTCGTTAGCACACAGCGCAGCTGAAGACTGACGTGAGTTCATTGCAGGATAGAAGAAATAAACAATATACTGCAAAAATGAGATTTAACATATTTGTTTCATGAAATGTCACGGGGAGAAACGAAACAAATGCAATAATTAAAAAAAACAAAATCTTGACCACAAAACAAAGAAGAAGAAATATTTATTTTGTTGTTTATTAACACAAAAACAAAACCCAGGCCCAGTCAGTGCTGAATGTCCTGTTTATCTTTACTATTGGTTATCGATCATATCTTATGGGTCCCACAGGAAGGGTTACGGTGAATCAAGTAGCTTCACTGTATTTATAGGATCTTCAGAGATATCATAGACAGCCAGAAGTCAAATAAATAACTGGGAACATTTCATTGACTGAAAGGCCTTTTCTGGAGGTCATCTTTGTTCAGTTTCCTGTACAGATTAAAAAATAAATTTTGACAGGTCAAGTTGGAACAATGTGGGTCATGAATAAGAGAATGCAAACTCAACTTTCTCCAATGGCTCCCTATCAAATTCAAAATAGAATTATTTAGCTGCCTTTTTTCATTTTTGATTCTCGTTCTTGGTGCTTTTATAAAGCAGCGTGTTTTGTTTGTTGTTAAAGCACTGCTCTGACTTTTCGTTAATTTGGGATTTGCACATATTTAATTATTTTAGTGAATAATGTAATGCATCAAAATCCTCTGTGTAGTTTAGCCCAGAGTTTAGTTTTTGTCTGCAAGATTCAGTGTAACGCCTTATTTTAAGTGACATCTTTGCTGGAAAAGGTTCAGTAGTTCCAAGTTTTTCTTACCGCAGTAACCAGTAAATTGTTTAATGCTTCCATCATGAGGCCACAGAGGAGAACTGCTGCTTCAAAACCATGTTTGGAACATCTTTTGCTTATAAAACGGTCCCTGAAAGGAAGAAGCGGGTAACAGATAATGGATGGATGGATGGATGGATGGATGGATGGATGGATGGAGGTGCTCAGTTTATTTCCTTGCCTCTCTGTTTTTCTTCTGTGACACCATTTCACCCGTCAGGTTCTGCTCCTCAGCATAATTTATTCCTGGAAATCTGAAATAATAATAATAACAAGAAGAAGAACAACAACTGGAATAAAATTTAGAAAACAGGCCACAGAATAAGAAGACTAAAAGCAAAAACATTTCATCTTATATGTTGGAATATCTAGCGGATCAGCTGTAAAGATCTAGGGAATACTTTTAGGTTTCCTTAAAATTCATTAGGCTAGTGGTTCATGAGATATTTTGCTAACACAAAGAAACAGAACACAAGGACAAAAACATCTGCTTTAGCCCTTCAGCGGTGCTTTGGGTCTAAAAGAAGAATGGAACCTGACAAATGAAAAAAAAAAAAAAAAACGTGTTATTTAGTAAAGTTGATTCCTGAAATCATTTAAGCTGTTAGAAATAAAACAACTAGCTAATTGTTTCATAACTTGATATTTGATCTTTTTGTTTCATTTCTAAATGATTCAGTTTTGAGGCTAAACAATGATTTCATACTATTTTTATTTATTTTCCCCTCACAATAATAAAAGTGAACTTTCTCACAGTGATCTGTCCTAAACTCTTCGGTTATTAATGATCTACACCGCCCCCCCACACGCGCGCGCGCGCACACACACACACACAACCGCGCGCCTGTTTACCCGGGCTCCGCAGTTAAGAGGAGCTCCGGACCAGAACCACCCGGATCGGAGCGTGACATGAACGGCTGTGAGCTCAGCGAGCTCCCGGACGACTCGGAGCAGCTCAGGCCGTCCGTGGCGAGCCTGAGGCGGGCGGCCCTGCAGGCCGAGGAGCTGCTGGCTGTCCGGAGCTTTTCTGACGGCTTCCTCCTCAAGTTCCTGCGGGCCAGGGACTTCGACCCGGCGGAGGCGCTCAAGGTACTGAGGTGGTGGTGGTGGTGGTGGTGGTGGTGGGGATGAATGAAAACGAAAACAGTG
>JAVKLF010000064.1:17785602-17804413 GCA_034783495.1 Millerichthys robustus | reverse complement strand
TGGACAATGTGTGAATCCTAAGCAGCATTAAGAACAAGATTGTTACATATTTTTGGAAATAAAAATTACTTTGGGTTATACTTAAGATGAAAATGCTTTTTTCAAAGAAAATTGTGCTGCTTACATATTATTTTATTTGGCAGATATGTTTCAACATTTTTTCAAGTTTATGTCACAAAGTATATGGATAGTAATTGATTTGTCAATATTTATTAGCCATTGTATGTAAATACTTTAAACAGCAATTTGAAGTCTGCTGTAAAATTCATGTTTAGTCAACGTGTGAATTTACTACATCAGGATCAAATAACATATTATTCCTCCATGAGAAATTATGATCATTAAGCTTAAATTTATTTTTCAAACTTTATTAATTTCTACAATATACGTTTTACACAACTACTACGTTTTTCCATCTTGACCAGTTCTTCTTCTACTAGTAATAAAGCATCATGGGATATGTAGTCCATTTGCCTAAGTCAGTGGCAACACTGACAGCTAGACCCGAAAACAGTGGCACTAATGGCAGGTGTCAGAGGACGTGCCAGTAAGAGGTGCCGAGGTCAGCCGAAGTCAGCCGAACGCAGTGGCACTTGTGGCAGGTGTCACACCTGCCACCGGAAGTGCCAGTACGAGGTGCGGTGTCACGATTTGTGCTCGGCCCTGCTGCAAATCTTAAGGGATGTGGGCTTATGTTAATTAGTTATAAGTGACTGTCGCTGCAAAATGTGAGACTTAATGACAGCATCATAAATCATGACATAAATAGTTAAAGTAAGATAATTTTTTTTTCCATTTTAGATATATTGACGTCATCTGACAAAGCACGTAGAGTAAAAACAGATCATTTAAAGTTAGTTTGTAAAGAATTTGTCACATCTGAAAAAACACAGAAGCAAAAGAATAAATGTGCGACCCTGACTCCTTGTGTTTGGCTCTCTGCAGGTATTGCGTTTCTCCTGAGCATGGAAAGAGACTGGAGCGTTTGGCTAAAGGTAAGAGACCAAAACACAAAGAACCTGATTCAGACCAAAAAAAAACAAACAACTAGCGCTGCAGTTGCACTGTGTTTTTTACTGCATGTCATTAAAGAACTGTTCACATCAGGAGATGGGGCTGAGAAATGGAGACCAGCAGAAATATAAATGAGAAAATAAGCGTCAGACAAACAGAAACTGTGTACCATGTTTATGTAGAAGATATAAAAAAGCTCAATTTTCTCTTCAAACCTGAAAATGACAGATTTTTTAGTTTGTTGTATCTTCTACCTAAACATGGTGTGGCATTATTATTAATTAATTAATTCATTCATTATTAGACAAATCATGCAGATTATCTGTCAATCTGCACAGTGGTCGGACACAGAATTTTAAAATGCTTCAAAAGGAGATAAAATATTGTCTTGAAAAGACATTCGAGTCGATGAAACATTGGGGCTTCGCTTTGGTTGAACCACCTTAGAACCGCAGCAAGGATGTTATTGTTTTTACCGCATTCAGAAGTGCTTAAGTGTTGTTATTAATCTGTACTTTATTCTTTTTTAGGGTTTTTTCCTGGTAGTTCTCAAAACTGTGAGGCCTTTTTAAGACACAAAATGACTCTCATCTCTCCTTCAATACTGAAGAAATACGGCATTCCATTTGAAAAGGTATTCATTGTTTCTTTATTTAAACCAATAACACAAAAGAAATGATTAAACTGCAGTCACTAATTATTCGATCTCCTCTGCAGATTACACAGGAAGCTGGTGAGTTCATGATCACTTTCCCCTACGCCTATCATGCTGGTTTCAACCACGGTTTCAACTGTGCCGAGTCGACCAACTTTGCTACGGAGAGATGGATAGAGTACGGCAAGCAGGCAATATTGGTGAGGACCAAAAGGGTTAGCATAGGACAAATTGCAAAGATGAACTGGAACAAAGTCATTGCAACATTTCTGGTTGTGCCTTTTTCTCCCGTCAGTGCTCGTGCCGTAAAGACATGGTGAAGATTTCCATGGATGTATTTGTTAGGAAATTCCAGCCAGATCGTTATGAACAGTGGCTAGCAGGGCGAGATACAGTTCCCATCGACCACTCGTTGCCCACGCCAGAGGCCAAAGAATTTCTGGGCAACACCTTTACCAGCAGCAAAAGCAGTTGCTTCACTGAGATCTGCAGGGAGGACGGAGAGCGGAAAAGGTTTGTCACGTATTTTTAAATCCTTTATGTCTCTTTATGAGTTACACAATGTAACAGGGGGAACAAAAGTGTAGCACAAGGATGAACTTTCTAAAATTGTACAAACTGCTGGCATGTTTCTGATTTAACTGCTGGAATGACACTGGAGTGACTTGTGCAAAACTTGAAAAATGTCTGGATGGAAGAACTTATTGATGTTAAATCTTATTACCTGATTTTGTCATTTGTAAGCAAATGTTAGTCTCACGTCTGGTGTTGTGTCTCAGTCTGTGTCCTTACATCAATGTTGCTGTGAATCAGAGCATTCATTTATTGAACTGAGACAACTGACTTTAAATCTGTGCCCACTGTTGTTTTAAGCGATGGGATGGATTCTTACAACCTCAGATTATTTTTTCCTACCCGTGACTTCTGGGGTTTGGGGCTCTGTGCATTTTTATGGGAGGTGTAAATAGAGGATATTGTTGATTAAAATCATTTGAAATTTCAGGATGCAACAAAATAAAAAAGATGACCAAAATGGGATGGATACTTTTGCACTGTATATGTACAATTTTTAAAAACCGATCGTGACGTACTGAATGGACATTTCGCCATGTCATGTTTACAGTCCTCTGATTTGGATTTTTGTCTGCTACTTTCTCAGCACACAGAGAATAGAGACCAAGAGACACCGGGTTTGTTTAGAGGTGCCCAATGAGGTTGTTCCTAAAGATGAAGATGATGCTGAGCCGTATGGAAAACGTCCCAGACTAAGTCTGATACCGCCCCGAAATATTGCACAAGATGGCAAAAGAAATAAAGGTATTCTCTACCTCATCTAATCGTTTTTCTTAGCCTAGCTAATTTAATAAAACATGAAATGGAAAAAAATCGTAAACTTTTGCTTTCGAACTTGATTTACAGGCCCACCAAAGTTGGTTGTCACACCAACAAAGCTTACTTTAAGGGATCCATTTCATAGGGGCCAGAGTAATGGTGATGGAGGTCATTCTGCTCAGTACACAAAGACTTGTGCACCTACAGTCTCATCTCAGTCAAAGCCCAGAAATGGACATCTACCGGTTTCATTGGCACCCACGTGGGCCGAAGCACCTGCCCAACCTGTACGCAGAATGGGTGTGGCCAGCCTTCTGTTCCACAAGACGCGGAGTCCTAAAGACACGCTTCAAGTTCACAGCTACACTTTGGAAAAGAAGCGGGAACCTTCCACACAGCTCCAGGTTCACAGCTACGCCAGAGAGCATCAACCTCGCCGTGTCCAGGATAAAACGTGCACACACACACAGGTTCACTCCTCCTCCCAGGAAACCCTCCGTGAGAAAACAGAACCTGAGTCTCCGGTCATTCTAACTGAAATACTACATAATGAAAGAGAAGTACACAGTCCTGCCACGCAGGATGAAGAAGAGAACAAACCCAGAGTACCGGTGCCCGTTCAAGGTCCGATGGAGGTCGAGGCGCCTGAAGTTGAGCTCACCGGCAAGTCTTTCCAGACCCAAACCCTCCAAGACATCAGCAAAGCGACAACAGAGACTCCCAAAACCAACAAGCGAAAGGTCTGTGTAGTTACTTTTTAAACTTTATTAAAAACCCACCAACAGTGCAAAGAGGGGAGATGTTGGTGTCAGTAAAAAGGATTTACTAGCAGATTCTACGCTGAAGAAGTTACAAAACCTGTGATAATATTTCTGTCTAATTACAACAAAATCACCTATATATTTTAAATTCCACTATTTAGAATTTGGTATTGTATTTCAGTTGCATCTTAGATACATTTCAGTCAGTGGGTCAAAAACTGCTGTGTTTTTCAGTTCTTTAGATTGAAATGTGGAGGTTGGGATAACTTCAGGGCTGTGAATCAGAAGCATTCAGCAGCACATTAACAACTGATGCCAGAATTCTCACATAGATGTGCCGTGTTTGGTGTGCGTTTGAGTTACTCTGAACTTGGTATGAGATTCAGTGTGACCGTTTTGCTTTTGCTCCGGTTGCGTGTGTCGTGTCGCAGTGCACGTCTCACACAGGAACTAGTCCCAGCTAGTTTGTTTGGGTCAACCCCGATCTGTGCGCATCTTTGCGATTAACAGAGTTACCGTGGGTTTCTTTTTTTCCACAAGTTATTTTCCTGCTAACTATCCGTGCGTGTGGCTGTGTGGTAAGTTCCACATTAATTATTTAAACATGTAAATGTGTAACTTTACTGACTTGAGCAAATTATTTTAGAGCTGAATTAAGATTTTGCTAGGGATATTGTCTCTATAAAACTTAAATTAAAATCATTTTGAGTCAGTGGAAGATGAATCCACCTTGGGTTGATTATTGTCATAACCAGCTCTGTTCTGTTTTTAGTTTATGGGAAAAACTGCAATACTTTTAAATACAGTCCTTTAGTCAAAAACGGCTTTATTCACCTTTTTCTGATGCAGGTCTTTGCTAATCAGTTCTCCAAAACCTGTTTTAATTTAGCAAAAACTTCAAGGTTTGTTCTAGAAAACTGGAAAGTAGGCTATGAGCACCTGAGAAAGTTACATTAGGTGGCTTTTTTATTTTTGACCCAAAAATAACGTGGGTGTGTTTTATATATACAGTATATATATTAGTTTTAAGGGGAAGTAAATTATAGAGGAACTATAAATACTATATATAATATACTATAATATACAACCGGGCTTTCCATTGATAACACCGTGAACACCAAAGTATTATCAAAGTATTCCTTTAGGAAACTGATCTTTTTATACAAAATTGCAAAAACAAAACGTATATCTGTAGAGCCTAAAGAACAATAAGGCTTTGATGGCATCTTTGTACTGGTGCATTTTCTCTGCATAATATTTGCATAACACTATTTGCTACTAATTTTACTAATAAAACATTTGTTAAGTTTTTTTTTTCTGATGGTAGAATCTACTTTGACTAATTATGTTACTAAAACAGCTACCAGCATTTCTTATTGTTCCTGCTGTTTAAACTACAGAGTAACCAGTGTCCATTAATGGATCATGGCATAATCACCCTGAAAGGCACTAGTCCTGTCAGAACCCCAGTGCAGGATGAGATAAAAGTCATCCCTCAGAATCATTATGTAAGTAATTGTCACTTTTTGTGACCAAATTCTCAAAGGCCTGGTTTGATTCAAGTGGATTTGGAAATGTAAATGTACCTGTGCAGAGATCCCAGAATGCTTTGTTAGGGTAGAATCCAGTGGCACCTGATGCTGCTGTGTTTATTGCACCAAAGTAATTCTCTATTTGAAGTTTTACCTTAATGAGCCCTTCTTTTTTCCCCTCCTGCAGGTTTCAGAAGAGCAGTCGTATTGCAAGTCGGTGGCAAAGAAACAGGAAACCCAACTCTGTAAGCTGCCTCGTCATCACCCTCTGCTCAGAGACGCCCACAGCGACGACGGTTTGTAGCTGCTGGGTTTAATTTATGTGTCGTGCCAGCTTGGCACTGTTTATCATAATTATATACATATTGTATACAACCACTGGTGAGAATGATGGACTCGCCGCTCGTTGTTATGTCAATTGTTTCATTTTTTATTTTTTATTTTAATCGGATACACATGCATACAAAGACGGGAAAATGAGCTTGTATGGTGCCTTCATTAGTTCTTAAATATAAAAGATTATAGGTCTGTGATTTATTTTTATACAAAATTAAACAATTTAATGAACGTATTTTAAGAGTGTTGATTCCATCATTTTTGCCAGGTGTTGTACTTAAAACAATTCTCTGCAGTTTTTTTTTTATTTGTATTTGCTCTCTTATTATTTTTTAGCTTTTTCACTAAACCAATTCCACCTATTTGTCTTCAGACGTAAAAGTCGATGTCGAGGATGAACGAGAAGAAACGGAGAAGTGGGCCAAGCCACTGACCCAGCTGTGGCAGTGTCGACCTTATAACCCCCAGGTAGAGTGGGAATATAACAAAAGTATGGGCCAGCAGGCGCCGTACTGCTCCATCTGCCTTCTCTTCTACACTTACCATCAGGTAAAAAAAAATATACAATGTTTTTTTAACTTTAAGAAGTTTATCGTGTATTTTTTGTATGGTTCCTAGCCTTTTTGTTTTTTATTTATTTGTTTATATCATTTGTAGCAGTAATAACAAAAGCAGGAGTTTTGATACATTGACTATAATTGTTCTGAGCTATTTATTTATTTATTTATTTATTGCCAACACCTTCTATTACAAATTTCACATAACACATTGAACAATAACATGGTGAGAATTAACACCATCCCTCCCCATCATCCCAACCCGCCGAGCACACGTTACACAACACAGTCATGCAACGCAACAAAGGAATGTCCGTGGTACACACAAACGATAACAAGGATCCTGGGTCGACGCGTTTATTCATCATCTGGGAGGGAGGCTGTGGTTCTGAAGTGCTGGATGAGGGAGGCTGTGGTTCTGAAGTGCTGATAAAACTTTCCTGTTGAGCCCCTTGATGCAGATTTGATCTTTTCTAGATGATCTAAATGATCAAATCCAAAGAAACGGCTCCCTTCCTCCATCAGCCTCTGAAGCATCCTGTCAGGAGCTTTCCAAAAAAAAACTCTGCCAATTTGTTGGTTTTCCATCAACAAAATGAATAAACATGAAAACATCTTCCTGCTCTGGTGGGTTTTTCAGGTTGAAACTTGAACTTCACAGGTTTTCAAAATCCCAACAATACGTTCTGCCTCCAGCACTCTTTACTGCTACATCCTTTGTTGGAGTATGTTGTGCAACTCTAACACAACTAAAGTGTCAGAACTACATCAGATTTAGTCTGAAACAGCATTGTAACAAACCTTTGTTTTTTCAACCTCACTTCTGCCAATAGACTGAGTCTACTAATGGAACCTCCAGCTTGATGTTGGTGAACCGTCCAGGGGGCCGCCAGTGGTCCAAACCTCTGATCCCCGAAATGTGTTTCAACACCCAATCCGGCAAGACGAACGATGCCGTCGAGGGGCAGCTTTCGAATCCTCACGTAGCCGCAGACGGGACGAGCCGGCTGATCAGCTGTGCTCAGTGCTGCGTTCGAGTGCATACAAGTGAGCTGTGTTGCCTTGTGGAGATGCATGAACCATTCATACATTACAGGAAATGAAAGAGTTCACCAAATACACTGGTTTAATGCCCAGCACTACCTGACAGAATCAGTAAATATTGAGACGTTATGGAAGTACAAGTACAAACTCTGTACTGGCTACTGCCAGTCAGACAACACAAGCTTTGAAGTGACTGTGTGATATAATCTTTCATGTCTATTTTTAGGCTGCTATGGTGTTTCTGGAGATGAAGCAGAGCTAGATGACTGGCTTTGTGCTCGCTGTGAGGCCAGTGCCGTCACTGAGGTTAGTTCACTTGACCAAGACATTCTTACCACAACAACAAGAAGCGTGGCTGAGCAGGAATCCCACATCGTGTCAGAAAGTGTTTAACCCAGACCTCAAATTGTCGTATATGGTAACGAGTTACTACGACTGATTTGCAGCACATTGCACCAAATTTCTTGACACAATCAAATGAAATAACCGTGTTAATAAAAGACAATACTGGAAAGCTCAACAATACGTGATGTGTTTTGAAAAGGGCATACGTTACTTAAAAAGAAGCTCACACAAAGGACTTTTCAGAAACACAAACGTTTATTTAATTTCAGTGAAGTTTTCTGGATGAAGTCTCCGTGAACAGCTCAGGGAACGATCGAACAATTGCATGCTTTTCAAACTAGTGGTGTCCCTAATACCAGCATTTTGTACAAGTATTTGTACTTGTCCAAAAAATGGTAAATAACAAATATCTTATCTTTTTTTTCCTTTAGGACTGTTGTCTGTGTTCACTGAGAGGAGGAGCTTTGCAGAGAGCCAACAATGACAAGTAAATAAAAAAATCCTTCACAATTATTACAATCAGAATTGTTGCATATCCAACGTCTTTATGATCTGGAGAATTAACTACAAGTAGCAACCAAGAGGCTAGCTCAAATCTAAAAGTAGCAGAAGGCTAAAGACCCGGGTTGCACATCTCTGTGTGATAGACGATTCGATGAGCGTCTAGATACAAAGGTTCTGATTCGATTCAAAAACGACGTACCTTAAAAACAGAACAGTTCGATACGATTAGGTTTTACTCCACACAATTCTACACGGTTTAACATTTGTTCAGGCAGACATAAATCTATCATCATGAAACAAAAAGGCAATTTCTATAAATGTGACACTCTGACAGTATTTTTAGATTTAAAGACCACATATATCTACTAGCATGCTGTAAGGCACTGCCAAAAATAAAGTTCAAAGACAAAACAAGGTTTGTTATGCTGCCAGTGTACTTTTGTTGACTTTTGTCGAGTTTTCCATCCTTGTAAAATCTGAAAATGTTGGCTGATGTATTGAGACTCTGTCGCGGTGACCCATTAGCGTCGCTACTATTTACATCCATTCTCTCCTTCAGTCACGGTGAAGACTTTCACAATCCTACAAAAGACTAGCTTGAATTAAAACGTGTACTGAAGCACTTTTTAAAGAGGCTGTTTTTAATGGATTTTAAGAAGATCTCAATGTTTGTCTGTTAGGATTTGTTCTGTGAAGTACTTTCGAAAAGAAACAAATACAACAAACTAACCTTACAGCGTCTCCTGAATGAGTTGAACATTTCAAAATAGGAATGGCTAAAATGACACAAAACGTGTAGTTGTGTAGCTGCAGAAACGCACAGAAAAATAGCAACGCAAACAATAGCGTTAACGCTGAATCAGCATTGACGCAACTTCTTCTTTTTCTTTTATTCTGCAGAAAAGTATTTCTGCCCTTAAGGGATTTTTCTTTTACCGTGAATCTGACCGACCGATACTCAGGATTGTGTTGCGACACACTTTATTCACAGGAATACTGCTTGTAAGGAGTAACACAACATGCATCGAGGGACAGATCTCACAGCCCAGAACTTTGTGTTCGGATGTTCAGGAAATCCCCAGAAGGGGAAAAGTTTCGTCATTCTTTGACATTTTGTCAGTATTTTTTAAAGCTGTGAATGCATTGTATGAGTTCTATGAACATTCTTTAATAAAAAGATGTTTTTTATATATTATGATCGTGTATTGCTTTAAAATCCATCAGTAAAAACGTACTAATCTAATGATTATTTTCTCGCCTAATAAAGGGCTCTCTAATTATTTTCTTTTGCTCTTAGGCAGCACGTATTTTTTTCATACATTCTATAAAATGGGTTTTTCTTCATCTCCAGGGCCCGCCGCACATACGAAGACAGCGACTCGAATTAGAAAGATCCGACTGACGACTTTTTGTTGTTTATTATGTGTTCAGTTTGTTCAGAATCCCCTTTTGGTCTTCCTTGTACACAGATGGGTGCACGTGCTGTGTGCCATCACTGTGCTGGAGGCTCGCTTTGTCGACATCACCAAAAGGAGTCCCGTTGACCTCTCCGCCATTCCTCTTCCTCGGTTCAGACTGGTAGGAGCAGTTTCCCTCTACTTCCACATGTAGATATGTGCTGTGTAAAATAGATTAAAGTAAATAATACTACCAAATGGGAGCATTTTTCTTCTGTGCGGCTGAGCACCCTCCTTGTTGTTTTGGTGGGGTTGGCCCCCCTCAGTCTATATTTTAGGTCTGTCATCAGCACAAGACCTTTAAAAAAATGAATGCAACTCTAAACAGAACCAAACGTTGTGACATTTGTAGAAACAATACCGCAGCAAATGATTGCTGTAATTAAGGCTAAAAGTGGTGCAACAAAATATTATGGCCTGGCGGTGTTTTGTTTTTGTGTGTTTCTCCCTGAAAATAGACACTTTCACACGTGTGTCATCTGTGGGTTTCACTTCTCATTCTGCATCTGAAAAGTAGATGTTATTGAATCTGTTGTAATCTATTATTAAAATAGTAGCCATCAGAGTCAGATAACTTGGTCAGGACACGAGTTCACAAAATCACACCCTATTTATGCAAACGGTAATCTTCAGCAGAACTCCGCCTGTAAAGCGTAGTCCTGCGCAGACGTACTCGTTCCTTCCCTGAGATAAAAACAAACTGTGTTGTTTCCGACCCCTTTTCTCAGTCTGCACCAACGTGACCTGGAACAGATTATCTTAACGCAGAGCAGCTCTATCATTATGCTCCACTTTTGATTTAACGTGATCTAAAACTCAGAAGGTTAAAAACAGTCTATGTGAAACGCAGTTGATGACTGCTAAAATGATAAATGATTCTACAACGGCTTTACTTTATTATCTTAAAAAGTCGAGTTTTAGGTTCACAAAAACCTCGAGATACTTCTGGGTAAAATGAAAAAGCCACATCATCTCACAGAATAATCAAACGGAAGTTGTAGAATCCACTTTCATTCATATCTGGGCTTCAGCGTGTCTCTGACATCCTGTGATAACAGACGTCACGCTGACTTCCCCGTTTGTCTTTCACCCACAGCTTTCCGTCTCGTCGATGCCTTCGTGTTTCTTTTAACCTTTACCTTCCCTTCGCTCTTGTCTCCGTTGCTTTGCTAGAAGTGTGCGTACTGCAGGAAACGAATGAGGAGGGAGGTGAAGGGCTGCTACGTCCAGTGCTCCCACGGGCGTTGCTCCACAGCTTTTCACCCCACCTGTGCTCAGGCTGCAGGGGTCCTCATGCATCCAGATGACTGGCCGTTCGTAGTCTTCATCACCTGCCACAGACACAGAACGCCCGTCATGCCTGAGGTAAACCAGCACAATACGCTGGTTTTTAAGGGGCATAATTAGACCCAGTTCTTGAAAAGCTTTGTTATGGTTTGGTTAATCTGACTCCTGCTTCAGATAATTTGTGATTATTCAGTTTGTGGAGTGAATGGGATGCAGGAAAAGTCCACGGCTGGGACCTGCACGGTAATGAAAGTTATCTTCTGTATGGCCTTAACAGTTTCAAACATTGTGCTAGGGAAATTTTAGTTCCCTTGTTTTACAATGCTTCAGCTCATTGAGGTTTGTACTGATTTGCTTAGCCAAACCTTTCTCCCCACTGCAGCCGTTTTTTCAGGTGGAGGATTTTGACTAGACCGTTGCAGCACCTCGACTCTTTTCCTTTTTGAACACTGTTGGGTTTTGGAGCATTGTCCTGTTGGACCAAGTTTGGTCTAAGCTTCAGCTGCAGATGAACTTACATTTGACCTTAGAATAATTTATTTATTTATGGCCAACAGAGGAGTTCACGGTCTATTCAGTGACCGCCAGGAGCCCAAACCATCGGCCCTCCACCACCGTGCTAACGGTTGGGATGAGCTGTTTGTGCTGATTTTGTGTTTGATTTTCACTAAACATGCCCAACCAAACCCACTTTGGTCTCATCTGTCTAATGGATTTTGTTTCTAAAAGGTTTTTTTTTAAATCAGATGCAGCTTTACAGACAGCTGTGCTGCCATGCCTTTTTAAGAGAGAATTAATTCTATCAAAGAATTCTGGGCTTTTAATTGTCAACATTAGTAATGTATTTGAGAAACTAAAACTTGTGTGTACTCTTGGGAATGATTTTCCTTTTCAGCTCCCATACATTTTATTATACTGTTCATTACGTTTAGGATATTTTGTTGTATATTGCCACCTGCTTGATGATTAAAACCTGTTAGTTTGCACGTGAGGCCTCCCTTACAGAAGAGATGTGTGATCTCAGTGGGATTTGCCTGGTTAAATATAGGATAATAATAAAATAATAAATGTAAATTCCATCGGCAGATAAGACACAGTTTGTCTACTGAACTTGTTTTTCAGGCTTTTGTTGTGGTCGTGTTCCGCCCCGTGATGCTAAGTCTTAACGTGACCCCGGTCAGGTGTTGTTTCAGCACAGAGAAAACTCAGCAGCAGCTTTTCTCTTTATCGTTAATTATTATTGTCAGATCCTAAAATGAAATGTTGTTTTTATGGACCTGTGTTGTACGTTGCCTTACAACCTCCATCCTACTTCCGTAAATGTTGTTAGCTAACAGAGTAACGCTCATCTCCACAGCGCAACAAGGCCTCTATGCAGGAGCTGTCGATAGGCCAGAAGGTGATCTGCAAATACAGAAACTCTCGTTACTATCGCAGCGAAGTGGTGGAGCTGACGACAGCCACGTTCTATGAGGTGGTGTTTGATGACGGCTCGTACAGCGACAACCTGTTTCCTGAGGACATCGAGGTTAATATATCACTTCTACAGATGTTTGCAACAAATGTCTCCTGTTCAGTTACTGCCTGAAGATAGTTGGTATAAAAAAGCATCTCCCATGAAATTCTAAGGTTTCAGAACACAATTAAAAGCAATCTGATCCTGTTTTGACAACCTGACATCCAGCAATGTGACATTATCTGTACAACAAAGGCTGAGGATAAAGCATGAACAGAATATGAAAAACAAACGTCCCCACATTGTAATAACTTGTAGTGATGGTCTTTTGTTTGAACTCTGTTTCGAAATTATTGTGTTTTTACACTGATGCCTCAGAAAATGAATGTTTACAGTATTTGTGTATTTACAGTTCTCTTGAAGTGAGAACATTTTGGGCACAGTTTGTTTTTATAGCACAAATAACACCACCACCGTATGAACATTTATAGCAAAGTGTTTTTGGCTGACTCGATGTACTTGCAGAACCGTGACTGCGTCCGTCTTGGCCCGCCCTCCGAAGGCGAGGCCGTTCAGGTGCGATGGACGGACGGGTTGATATACGGAGCCAAGTTCGTAACGTCCCACTCCATCCCCATGTACCTGGTAAACCAGCCCCGTGTTCCTCTGGAACGTTCTGCCTGCTGAGCTCACTATTCGCTTTAATATTTCCCGCACGTGTGCGTCCAGGTGGAGTTTGAAGATGGGTCACAAATCACAGCCAAGAGAGACGATATCTACACTCTTGACGAAGATTTGCCCAAACGAGTCAAGTCTCGCATGGTAAGCTGAAACTTTTTTTTTTTTTAAATGAGAAGCTCTGCTAGCATCAGAGTGCCTGTTTGATAAGAAGTCAGACGTTTGTGTCGGGTGTGTTACTCTGTTCATTTGGTCTGCCTTTGTGTTGCCTCCAGTCAGTGGCATCTGATATGCGCTTTGAGCTCACCAAGAGCGACGTCAACCAGAACTCCAAACGCCAACGAGTCATCAACTCTCGGTACAGAGAGGACTACGTCGAGCCCGTCGTCTACAGGGCCATCATGGAGTGACTTCTCCTTTCTACACCGAGCGGCAGCTTTTCTCTTTCTAATGAGTGCTAATAGGAATGAATCCCATCACCACACACACACTCACACACACCTACACACACACACACACACCCTGTTCTTCCAAAGCCCCTCAGGCTTCATATATAAGAAAATCGGCAGGGACTGAAAAGACTTGTCTGTGCTTTTAAAAAATACTGTTAGATATCTATTTTTATTCACACTGTAAATTAATCTTTTTCTTCTCTGTTTTTGGATTTAATTTCTTTCTTTTTTTTCAGAAAAATGTGGATAAAAGTGCTAAAGGCTGAGCTTTAGTTTCTCTGCAGGGCACACCACACGTTTAGCTTTTCTTGACATCTTTTCTTTCTTGACCCTTTGGGTCGGACAATTGGACAACTATATCAACCATCTACTGTACTTTTATCTGAAGGGTAATATTTTCTACTCGTTCTGTTCGTTAAATGTTGATGTGTAAATTAATTTACCGTTCAAACCAAAATCGGAACATGTTGGAATACAATTTGTTAAAAAATGTTTGTTCTGAAAAAGTCAGAGTTTAGTGACAGTTATGAGTCAAAGGTAAATGTTAAAATAAAAATAAAATATAAATTCCCACCTTCACTCTATTATAATGCAGTAGACAAAAGCGTGATGAAATTTAAGAAAGAGTCTTGAAGAATCAGACAAAATGAAGCCACACCACAGCTGATTCAGAACCAACCATCAGCCGTTAAACGCAGCGTTCAACTAATCCAACTGATGAACTATTTTATTTTTAATGCTGTTAGTAAAATGCGGTAACGGTTTCCTCGTGCTCACTGCAGAAATCACCTGTTCTTCGAGGAGATTCGATGCGTCCACTTGGGTTCTTCAAATGCTTACTTTTATCATTATTATTTACTGCTGCGTTAAGTTAACGACGTGGCAGTTTGAGTTTCTTAACTGAACTGAACGGACGTGGTGACACGTTCCCCCCCCTGAAGTCTTTCTCTGTCTTTGTTAAAATAATTTAATTTAAGGCACTGTTCCTGTAGGCTCCAACTTTCCAAAATATTGTGTTTTGAGGAAAAAAAAGGCGACAGTTTAGAAAGTAACCACATATCTGTAGCTCCTATCGGTGCAAAGCTGTCAAAGTTTTGGTGAACGCCGTCTTTTTAAATCCAAAAATTCCTAAATGTTTCATCTGTCCCTAAATATCTGCCAATATTGGCTTGTGCTTTAAAAAACCTGGCCATGCTTGTACAAACTTAGTGATGAAGTAGGTTAATAAAAAAAGCAGCAGCAGCCACAAGCATCTCACTGTAGTCCACAGTTTATTTATTTTTTAGCATAAATACTGTTTTACACAATAATTGTATGTTTGTTGAGCTTTATTTAGCCGGACAAATGCCACCGAGGCCACAGATCTCTTTTGCAAGAGGTCGGTTTACAATGTCTAAATGTGTTCATTTACATAAAGCAATTATTGTCATTGTTTGGTTAATAAAAAATGGATATTTGAAAAAAAATAAAATAAAAAAATGTGTGTATCCGTCATCGACCGCCCTAATTTTAAAATTCAGCATCGGCCAAAGAAAACTTCATCCGGGTCACACAACCCTGTTGACTGGAGACGGTTGAAGACTTGGAGCGAAGCAGCTAACTTGCTTCGACTCGCTGGGTTTAAATAACGAGGAGACGTCCCTCAGTTCTTTTTTTAAAACCAGTTTTCCTCGCGGTGGTTCATGTGGTTTAGTCCATTTTCACCCAGACGTGTGTCCAAACACGTTTAAAGGCCTCTTCTGCTTCACAGGGATCACTTTGTTTGTTTTAACCTTTGTATATAAAACTCTTACTTTATTTATGCAAGTGGGTCAAGTCTGAGGAAATCTATTTTTGTCACGTCCTTTTCACATTTTAAAGGAAACTATAGATATATTTATATTTATTAACAATGACATGTTTGCAGATTTGACTTCTGAGGCTTTTTTTTTTATTTTGAAGGGATTGGAAGTTGAAATTAATCAAACTCAAGTTCCGTCTAAAACAGAAGCACTTATTCCTTCGTTGTGTCACAGGATGAACTTATTAGGATGAGTTATTTTTTTCTTTTTTGTGTGGGTTTCGACTAGAAGCTAGATTTAGAAAATGTAATTTATTAAAACAGTTCGATCCCCTATAAATAAAAGCTGAGAAACGATGGTATTTTTTCCTCCTCAGTTTATTGTACCGGTTCTGTTGTAAAGGATTATAAGTAGTAGCTGGTCTTTCTGTAGGGTACGGTGTCTGGACACCTTTTATAGCTCTTGTCTTTGGTTTTCCATTAAGTTGTCGCTGCTTTAAATCTGTGCTTTGTTTGTAAGCAACTGAGTAAAGTTTGAGGCAAGAAAAAAACAAAAAGCTTCACCGTTTATTTCTACAAAATGTCCTGCTTTGAGAACTTCTTTTAGTTTTATCGCCCACCACTGAAAGAAGGCAGACGATAATGTTTTTAAATGTGTCTGCAAATAATTTCATAAATCATAGAATGAATTTCGATAGATTATTTAGGAAATAATCATCGGAGGGAAACCTACAACTGAAGCTGCAGCAGATGAGAAAGTTGTGCTTACTTCTGGTTTAAGCTTTTTCTAAAAAAGTGCCACCAGATCGAACGTATCGATCAATAACAGAACTGTAGCTTCTTGTAAACAATAATGTTTAATTTATTCACCCATATTATTTATCAGATTCCTACAGCTGAGGGACGAGCTTTCATCATATTCGTTAAAAGTAAAGGAGATCAAATTTGCCTTTAAAAGATTTTATTACAATATTCAAATCAAAAATAATTCAACAAACAGTAAATCAACAACAAAATAAACAGAGAATCTAAACAATATTTTGTAGAAATTCAAGTAGTTACTCTGAGTGAACTGAACCTGATTTAAGTTTTATTTACTTAATGATTTCATAAGAACGACACTACAAGGATGAACTTTTCTGATCTGAAGAAAGATTTCCATCAAAAAACAGGCTTTATCGGCTCCGGTACCGGCTGACATGATGTTACAGAGGGCGGCTCGGTCGGTAGAGAGTGATAAAGAACCCGGGCGACAGTTATTTAAATACTCAGAAACGCTCAAAGTTCAGTTAGTTTAAGGTTTCACAAGAAACGGCAGCGCTGACTCATAATCACAAGCTCCAGGATAAAACGTGTAGTTTCACAGAGGAAGGTCGGTGCTTCCTGCTCACTTCGGTGTTGTTCGCACAGAATAGGAGCCGTTTGTATTTTAGTTCTACGGCACAAGGCGAGAGTTCAGCTGAGAAGGAACAGAAACAACAGCTGATGAGTCGTGCAGCCGCCACTAATGAGGGCAACTCATTCTGTGCGGTCAGGAAAGCACATTCCTGTTATTTGGACAGATAATTTTTAATAATTAATCTTTTTTTTACTGTCATTTCATTATCTGCACAGTTCTGTACAATATGCAAAAAAACATGCAAAGATCACAGAAGTAAAATGTGTGTGTGCCATGTACTGCCATCAAAGTGTGTTTCTATAAAAGTGCAAACATCAGCTTTGCCAAGAGTTCTGTTACAAACCCACATCATCACACACGCAGCTTTCGAACCTGTTGCTTTATTTAGAATTAAGCCACGAGTCATGGTTTCGTTCATTTTGATCTGATATCTGGTTGTGGCTCAACTAGTTTCAAACAATTATCAGCATCTTTTTAAATTCTAAAGATTTCTCCCTAATACCTACATGGGTGAATTCTGAACTTGGGAACTGCATTACCCTTCATTTTTGCACATTGAGCACCAAGTCTTGACTGCATTTTAACCTTTAACATAAAACATGCATGCTGCACCATATTACCTCATGTCGTATACCCACATTTCTTCATAAACCTGAATAACCAGCGATCATTCTACAAACTAAACCAACTATAACAGGTAAAAAGTGATAACATCTTGATGTACTTGTGTAAAACACAAGCAGAAACGACCTTACCACAAAACAAATGAACTCTTCAAATTGTACAGAACCCTGTTACTCACCCATTCATGCAAATCAACACGTGATGGAGCAGAAAACCTCTAAAACATGCACATGTCCATGACATAGTATTTACCTGTGCATATTTTTTTCTTCCGCTAATCTCCTGATGGAGAACAGTAGGTGAACAGATTCTGTTTCCTACTTAATTCAATATTGATAGACTGGTGTGCTGCTCAGATACAATCTTTGTAGGGCCAAAAGGAAGACTGTAGCTGCTTCGCTTTTCAGCAAGGATGAAAAACTGTCAGGGCAAAAACTAGATGCAAAATCTGCAAGGAAACTTGACAATCGGAGAAACATGAGCAGTTGTCAGAGGATGGAATAAAGCTCTTCTGATTGTAGTCTGTTGTGAACTGCTGTGTAACACAGTGAATATCAAACAAATGAGAAAATAGACAGTCTGAGTGGATCATGAACCATAAGCACCGGTACTGGTGCTGTTTATTGCCAGACGCACAAAGTAATAAGGTTTTTACTCTTTAAGTGATGGACCAGGACTTGGATTTGGAGCCATTTGGCCCAGCTGGAGGGATGATGTCTTATTATATTTTGTTAGCTTTATATCCTAGTGGAAAATGTGTGATAACAATACCAGAGTGGCAGCTTTTAATGTGACGCAGGAAATTCAAGACACCCCTTGAAAATGTTAGAGACACAATAGGACTTTACCCTCAGGTTCCACACTACAATACACAAAGGCACATTGTACCTTGGTACGTATACACTTTGTTCTGATGGTTTTCTCAGGATAAGTTAATAGACACTTCAAACCTGGACTAGATTATTCTACACTAATACCAGATTATTTAAAACCAGGTTTGGCATTTGTGAAACCTAAGTGCAGGTTTGAAATGTGTAGGTGATGCACTTTTGGAGCTGGACCAGTTATAGTATGGAATAGATACTAAAAAGTGCTTAAAATGCACTTTGTTGAAGTTTCACAAATCAGAGAAAGGTTTCACAAATGCCAAACATGGTTTTAAATATTCTGCTGTACGTGTAGAATAATCCAGTCCAGGTTTGAAGTGTCTAGGTGATGTAGTTTTAGAACTAGAGTAGATTAAAGATGCAGAAGGGAGCAAAAAAAAAGTGGAATTACCCTTTAGAAATTTTCCGAATCGGAAGCTGGAACCAACTTCAGCTTCGTGGGTTTTCTCGAGATAATGATCAGTATCTCGTTATCTCGAGATGACGATTATAGTTTTCTCGAAATAACAACATATAAATAAGGGATAGATAAACCCTGATGACATCATTGTTACACAAACAGGTTTGATTAACAGGTTATTTTATGGTGGACACCAAATATTCAGTTTTTCTCCACCGCAGTGAAGTTAGTTTGAAGTTGGATATTCGATATTCGAGCTCCGGTGAGTAAGCGGCGTTTAGCTCAAGGTTGATCCGATTTATGAACGCTAA
>JAVKLF010000064.1:17748767-17763744 GCA_034783495.1 Millerichthys robustus | reverse complement strand
CACCCCCCCCCCCCCCCCCCAAAAAAAAAAAAAAAGAAAAAACAAAACAAGGGACAAACGTTAAGTGACCTCATTGACTTTGTTTATTTTAAAACCTTTTTGACTGGTGGTTGATGGAGAAATGGGTGAAAGTGTTTTCTGTAATCTGCCTGCACTGGTGCTCAGAGGCCAGGAGAGGGCGCTCAAAGATTTCTACTCAACTGTTTTATCTGCAGTTGGATTCTTTGGACTTCATCGATGGGGTCAGCGAGCCGCAGAAACGCCCAGTGTAAACTTTGTGATGGGATATTTTTCTCTCGTGTCCTGCGTGTGGGGTCTCTTTAGATCGAATCCTCCCATCGGCGGTTGGTCCGCTTTCTTGTTTTGCCAACAGCTTCACGCTGTCATCAGTGTCATTTCCGTTTGCGTTTCTCTTTACCTTTTTAACCCGTTAAATTGAGACTTCCTCCTTGCCTGCACGCCATCAGTTAGGAACTTTTCCTGCCTGAGCGACAAGGTTTTTACCGTGTCTGTCAGCAAAGCGTCGCCTGAACCACTGAATCGATTTCATTAAAACTTAAGTAATCACTAATTATTAACACATACTGCGAGTGCTAATCAGTGCTCACAACCTTTAGCATTAACTGTTGACTTTAACTCTGTTTGTTAGCAAAATATTGCATAAACCACTGGATATATATTAAAGACCGTGCAAAAATAATTCTCCACTTTTTTTCCCTAAACAGATTATAAATATATTGTTGTAAACGTGTAAAAAGTCTCCCAGCCGTTAATGATTGCACTGTGGGGCTAGAATGAAATGTAGCTTTCAAGACGTCTGTGTCTCAGGATTTATTGGGACGTGTCTAAAGGGCGGACACGTGTCGTCAGGCGGCTGCCTTCAGTATCACCCAGTAGATCAGCTGACGACTCCTGGAAAACGTCCTGTGTTTGAATCTGATCGGCACTACGTTTAATATCACCATATTTCTGAGCGTACGACAACCTTCCTAAATGTAACACGTTGGTCTGAATAAAATTGGTAAAAAACTTTTGAAACCAGATTTTACATGCTTAATGTGTTTTTAATCATTCGAATTAGACTGGGGGATTAATAACACATATTTCTGGGGTCTGATGATATGATAATGTGCATGACCAATAATACAGTCAGGAAAGGCATACATTCAAAAATAAGCTGTTATTTCTTTATTTATTTAAGCTGGCTGTTCAAAACACAGCCACATGGCTCATTGGTACACCTCAGATAATTTCTCATGTCTTGTTGATCCGTGTAGCTCTTACCTTACTACCGTTCAGATTTGCGTATATTAGTTTATTTTCAGTTGGTTATTTGAAGGTTGTCATGTTACACTGCAGGCTCTTTCACAAGATGCCTCCGACCTGAACTGAGTTGCCCCTCTGGCCACCTTGGTGTTATTTCTTAACGTACCAAGGCGGCGAGGGGGGTCAAAGTCACTCGCGGTACATCTTCGTAGCAAAGCCTAACGACAAAGCTAAACACAATTTTCATGCCACGGTGAAGTCCCTGCAGCGTTGTACCTACTGACAGTAACCAACCATAGTTGGCCTTTTGATCCAGTTTATTTAAAGAAGAGCCCGTTTTAAGAGACACTCCTCATTTTTATGAGCTAATGTTTAATAACTTTAGAAAATATGAGATATACATATGTGTGTGGGTGTGTGTGAGTCTGTTAAAATTCACTCTTTGCTCCGAGTCTCATTAGCACGGCGCTGAGCAGCTGCTCAAGGAGTGTGCCATAAATATTCCTGACCCTGGCTCGGTTTTCAGCTTCAGGGATCGCCTGTTCTCATCTCAGAGGTGTAGTGATCCGTTGATACAGTTTCAGCTGCAGCGGTTGAGGTTTACTAATTGAGGAATTGGATCTTCCGGAGCCCTCGTAGGGGAAGTTTATGTGGCACTTGCCGTCTGTTAAAGAAGAGCACGAGTGTGTACAGAAGTTTTACATTTAGATAGACGTTTGTGTTGTGTTTAAGTTTAGTTTTTTTGTAGTTATGTGTATCCGGATGGTTACTTTGATACAAAAGGTCCCACAAAGACACCACACTGCAAATCTGTTTTAGAAGCATTTCATTATTATGAGCCTATTAGCTTTCATTGACTTGGAAATGCTTGATTTGTGTAGAAATTTCTAGTAAAAATCAAACAAACCACAATGCTTTTTCCATTACCTTTCTGTGACACTTTTAGTTTAAAGTTGGCGTCTATGCTATGAAGTAAAATTTCAGTTTTTACATATGTTGTTGTGCACTCTTCATTAAGTATTAAACTATGCAATAAATCAGGGTTTATGCAAATTAAGCCACCCTCCTAAATGTTTAAGGACAATGGTAATGAATCAACAGTTTTAAATGGACATCGCAGACCCCTGAATCCAGAACACGTCCTATTGGACCCCCTGGGGTTAAATGCTGAGGCGCCTAATGATTGCAACACCAGAATTTCACTGATTTTTAGTATTGGTTTGCAGAAGGAAAAATAAAACTTTGTAAGTCAGTGTTTAGACCCGTCTGTGGAGACACGAGGCTAATTTGTTTGGTTTACTTTTGCCGCTGTTTTTTCTTTCTTGTTTGTTTTTTCTTGTGCACAGTTGTTGTCGTGTGCAGCTGCCGTCTGTGTTTTGCTGACGCTGAGCTTCGTGTTAAACTGTGTTTTTGTGAACCCTGTGGTTCTAGTTGTCAAGATGTCTGATCTTATGCTAGTGTTAATCCCTTGTGTTTGCAGAGAGAAATGCAGACAGAGATGCAACAGAGACAACTGTAGCCCTGACTAAAGGTGCTGAAGTGAAAAGAATTGGAGGTAGAGGCACTGGGACAGTTTAAACTGGTTGTTGTCAAACAAGTGGCTTTTTCCCCATTCACGGAATAGAAATCTTTCCCAAAACATTGACTGTCTTTTTTTTCCTTTTAATTCTGACATTGTCTGCCATTCTTTGTTTTACTCATCCAATCTTTCTGAGTACATCTTAATTCACTTTGTTCTGATGTTCACACGGACACACTGGGTTTCCTTGCAGTTAATTTTCCACTTCATTGGAGCACACAGCCTTCGAATAAATTTGGGGATAAGAATTATACTTTAGCCTTCTGGGATTGAAGCCACTAATTTTCTCTTTTGTTCTTTTAATATTTAACAATTGCCAATTTCTTTGATTTACACGACCAATTCTGCCTCCACTGACCTCAGGTGGTGCTTAAATGACCGTTTTGTGTTTCAGAGAAGGGGAACGACGTCATCGTTGGACGAATAGTAAGCACAGGTACTTCTGCAGCCCTGCGAGCCGAAATAACCAAACCTCCTCGCTGTCTGTCCAACATTTAAAACCTCGAAGTTGGTCAGACGTAGGGATGAGCGATATGGGATTTATCCCAATTTATTATTCATTACAATGTTAATACACGATTATTTAAAAAAATCACGTTGTTTCTAAAACCATCGTCTGTTATTAATTACGCTAAATTACTCCAGAAATGACTAAACAATCTTCTAAACATGAATGGAGTGTTATGACACTGACAGTAGAGTCTTAGTTCAAACAGAAGAGTTAATCATCCCAGCTCTATTTGTTCTATATTATAAAATTAAAAATAAAGAGCAAACGCAATGTGATCACGTAAGAAACATTACAAATGAAAGCACTGAACTTTACTGATTAAATAAAAACACTCATCCTTCATCAACTCTAGTTAATCACAGGACATGGTGAGATTCTGAGAATCTGGTTTCATTACATCCAAACAAAAAACTAAAATGTATCGCATGATTTTCATTGTTTTTATTCAATCACAAAATGCTATTATTACTGCTGTCTGAATATTACATGCTGCAAAAATGATAGTATTAAAGGAATATCATAAAACGTATTTTATTCAGAATTTATAGTTTCAATTTTGATGCATAAAAGTGTGACAGAACTCAAAGGAAAGTGTGAAGTCATTTAGGCAGACAGGACACTGAGTTTGTCTTATCTGTTAATATTTTTATTTATATTGATATTTAGGTTGGTGGTTAAAATCTTAATTTGATCAGAATATCGAGTTTCAAACATGAGTCAGCTACATTTGAAAGCTGGTATACTTTGCTACAATGGATTCACAGAGATAAACAAAACTCCAAAATAAATGCCGGCTAAATTTTATTTTTCATTTAAACTTAAATGCACATGACTTCATTGTTCTGCTTCAGGTAGAAAGATTGATGGGCGCAGAAAATAAATGTGCATGTTCTCTGACGTCTCATTTAAAAACATTAAACTGCAGGAACAGAATGAAATAGTTTTTTGTTTGTAATTTTTTTTTTCACAATAAATCAAAACACGACCATATTGCTCATCCTTAGTCAAAGGGCCAAATTCAGTATAAAAAAAAGGAATCTATTTATATATTGAAAAGTTTTAGTTCTTTGTCAGTTACACATTTTACTCGCAGGAAGATGTGAGTTTTTAAAACGTATAAAGTAAATTCGGACTAGAAGCTTGGAGTGTTGGTCATCCTGGTCCATTAAAAAGCTCCAGTGTGATTCTACACTGCCCCCTGTTGGCCTGGCTCGGAAACACGTCTTTCAAACAGTCAGCAGGAGTTTTTCTTGATGCGCGACCCTCGGCTTCAACATTTTCCAAATTGCCTTGTCTTGCCATGGCTGCTTTTTGCTTTGTAGTGAACAACCTAATGCACCGATCCACTGCTAAACTCCTACCAGGAACCACAGCTCTTACTTCCTGCCCTTCTTTATCGGCACACATTCCCATCAGCCTTCTCTTCATCTCTGTTCTCCAGCTCGCCTTTAAGGACAAGATCCACATGTTCAGGAGTAATTTGAAGTCATTTTAAACATCACTTGTCATGCTGATGTAAATAATACTGGAAGCAGTTTGGTAAAACAGCAAAAACTGAAATCTCAGTTCAACAGACGGTTCAGTTGACCCCCGCTGTATTTCTTTTTGATTTTTGTGTTTGTCTGACTTCTACCTCAATGCTTCACTCAACACCTACTGGATGTCCATAGGTGATGTCTAACTTATTTTCTAACTTTTAATTTATTTATTTATTATTTTTTTTATCTCAACAGATCGTTTTGGCTGCCTTCTCCCTAACCTTGCTTGTTTTTCACAAATCCTGAACCTAATGCTTTTCCTTTTCCATTTGCTGCATTGCTTTCCTCGTGAAAGCCACATATTGTTTAACTACTACAGCTCCTGAGTTTGATAATGATGTAAACTGGGTAACTAGACACACTTCATTCATGTGTGTTGTGGACTCACGTGTCCATTTTTGTTTGCTTTTTTTTTTTTTACAGTGTATGATAAGCAGGGCTTTCTGCTGCAGCTGGAAACCAAACTGTGAGTACACTTCTTATACATAAAATAATTATTTTATAGTACGTTTATCAAGTCTCAAATACAAACCTGTATAGATTTGACTCCATAGGCATAGGAAAAATAAGGATTTCCCCCCCACACTTTTTGCATATAAGAAATTATTAAACAATTTGAATCTCATCTAGTGTTAGTTTTTTAGTCTTGTTTTTTTGTGTTGGTTTTTACCTAATTTTCCTAGAAAGAGTTTTTTTTTTTTAAACCAATCTAAAACTGACTACATGTTTTACAGAAATGCTAATTCATGTTTTTAATGATGATTTGGTGGGGGAAAAAAAACATGATTGACTAATTTCCCCCCCAAAAAAACTTTCTTAAAACAATAACGAACAAATGCAAAGATGCTGTAGGTGGTCTGAGTAATAATTTTAGTAATTTGTGTGAATTGAAACGTTGAGTGTTTTCGTCGGGGTTCAGTAGATCATTAAGCAGCGGTCATTTTGTCAGCATGTCGGTGCATATTTGTGTAATAGCCTGAATTAGTTTGACACTTCAACTCTAAACTGTCAGCGGATGGCCCCTGTTCGCTGACCCTCGGTGTCTGTCCACACTCGGCGTATACAATCTGAGCACCGTGTTGGCACTCACTTCAACGTAGTTTATGAAATGCAGTTTTACATCAGCGGTGTCATGAGTTATACCAATGGAGAAGAACCAACTGTTAAAACCCCAGTTCTGTAAAAGTTAAGATGTTGTGTAAAATGTAAATAAAAACAGAACAACATGATTTGCTCCTAAAGCCATCGTTATTAACAAATGCTCAAATGTTTAAACTAAGAAATTCTGGAGAAATCTCTGTGCCAAAGTACACATGACTTTTGGAAAACACAGATATCACACCTGAGGTACTTCAGAACAGAGAGAACAAATTCCCCGTGGCATAGTTTAAAATCCTGCCTCTGATGTGTGGATGCACTGGTGTCCACGACAACACGTCTATCTGAAAAGTCTCCATCAATACAGGTTTTAAATCGACGTCTTCTCACATCAGCAATATCATTTTCAAGTAAGGTCTGTCATATTTCATCAAGACGATGTGAAACCACAGACCGACTGCATCCATTACAATAACATGACTTGATAGAAGAAGAGTCCAGGTGCTGAACTGACCTGTTAGAAGTCAAGATCTCTTATCAATTAAAAGCATTAGATAAGTCATGGCTGAAAAAAAAAAAATCCAGCAGTGACCCAGGACTGCTGAGCTAGAATTCTCCATCTGACGAGAACAAACCCCAGCAGCTGGTCTCCTCAGTTCCTGGATGTTTACAGACTGATGTTTATAGAAGAGGAGAGTCTTCATGGAGGGAAATATGGACCTGTTTCAACCTTGTTGTGATGTGATGCCGCCATCAAATTCAAAAATACATTTCCCCCCAAAATGGTACATTTTTAGTATAAACATTGATATCTATATACCTTGTTCTAATATGAATAAAGTAAAATATGTTTTATACAGCGTCCCAACTTTTGCAGAATTGTGGTTGCACAGTTTTAAAATAAATATGTAAGTTAAGTTGGGATGTAGGTAATGTTTTTATGTTCATAGACTGACTAAAGGAAATAGTTTCTCCAAGATTTCCTTCCCACCTAATTACAGTACTTCCCAGCTGAAGGCCGAGCTGCAAATTAATGCAGTGTACGAGCATAGTAGCACTTTTAATTCTGTGTAGACAAGCTCCAGTTGAGTTTGGACCTCACATAGAGCACAGACCTGAGTCCTTTTCCTGCTCTCTGTTTATTTGAACTGGAGTTACGGCGTACATCAGATTATTAATGATCGTGGTAGTTATTGGGAGGTTCTAGACTTAGCACTGCTGGTGGGATTATTTAAACAAGACCTCACTGTTTTGTCTGGCCACACACAGATGACACGCAAAGTTGTTGCCGACTTCAACTTCCTAAGCAATCAGCAGCCTTATCTCTCCAAGAGATTGTTTGACAAGCTCAGTTTTTGATTATTTGAACGTGTCTGTATAATTAATAATCAGGTTTCATGATGTCTCTGAATGTCTCCCCTTGTTCTTTTAATTTACAGGCCACCAGAGTTGACATACAAGTATGGAAACCTTAGCAAAGGGGCGTGCAAGCCAGGATACGCAGCAGCTAAGATGGCTACCATCTATCCCAAGTGAGGACTGTTCAGCTGTATTATTTACTTATAATCTTTTATAATGTATGAGGAAGTAGACTGAATTCAAGCTGCCTCTTTCCAACACTCCATTAAGATTGTCACAAATACAATCAAAAACTGGATGTCGATGAGAGAGAAGCTTCAGCATACCAATATGCATGATGTCACTCTTCAAGTCAAGTAGGTCCTAAGGGTTTTCAGTCAGAATCAAAAAGCCCTCACATTCCTGTCCAATCTGATCCCAGTTTCAATCGCATTTTTATCGTCTTTTTTTACCCAGCACAAAAACTCAACTGTGTCCTTGTTATCACCCTGTTGTACAATAGAACTTCTGTCACCCAACCACAAGATCCTCCATCTTTTTCCTGTCCTATCACAGGAGCCTTTGGCAACTTTTTCTATGGGCCACACTGACTTCCTGTTCTGACTCATCATGAGTTTTCTGGTACCCAGCCCACACGGTCAACGTAATCCTCTATGGATCTCTTGATGTCATGGGTTCCTTTGAATTATTTTCCCCGTCCCCTCTGGGCCTGTATTTACTGATTTTTTTTCTATTCAATCTATAGGACACTGTCACGTTGGCATCCTTAAATCTAAGTAAGAACAATTTTCCACATTGCCAAACAAGAGTTTCTGAAACTTCAAGTAGTCCTTGATCTAACTAGAGGACAAATTCACTAACCTGTTTTTAAAAAAGATTTATCTTTTAAATGCGAGACAAAACTTTTGATGATGAGAAAGTTTTAATATTTTTACTTGCCTACAAATGAAATTTCTCTTTATTTATACCTAATATTTGAAACGAAATACTAGTAAAAGTACTTAGTTTTGCGTACCGACACAAGTATTACTAAATGCCATTACAGTTTTTAGAAATATAGTGAAAATGTGTTTGAAAACCAGAAGCCAGGACAGAACCAAACGCTCCACGGCCCAGAACTTTCTCCTGTTAACCCCAAAGCAGGACGTAAATAACCAATGGACCAGCTGCAGCGGCTCGCTAGTATATCCAGGTTAGTAGAAGCAAAAAAAAAAAATGTTAGGTTTGAGTAATTCAGGAATTTTTATTTTTTTTTTAAAGAAATGAAAAAACTTTTCATATCTGCCTACAGAGTAAGATGTGGTAGTTTGGTCAAACAGCATCACAGCAGAGGAAAAAAAAAGAGAAAAATGTTTAGTTTAAAACAGTAAGCTCTCGTTTGTTAGTTTTGTTTTTATATTTTACCTGGCTAAATGTATGAATTTAAATATTTTCACCAATTGTTTTTGTTTTTTTAAGAAAACTACCCAGTTCTGACAGTAAGGTCCAGTGGCCTTCCTTATAATCAATTCCTCCTTCCTCCTTTCTTTCTTCTTTGAACCCACTGGCCCTGTAGAGTCCAGTTTATTTTGCAGACCTCCCTCTTCCCTCCACTTTACCCAAACTGTTTGTGTTGGACTCCTAAATCAAGTGTTGGCAGTGAACTTGAAGTGGCACGGTTATCAAAATATTGCATGTGAGAGATGGACCCGGCAAAGGAAATGAGCACAATGCATCCTTCCCTTCTGGCTGAAAGCCTTCTCTCTTTATTTACCATCATGCAGTGCGATATCGCTCTGCATTGTCAGGTTGTCAATGACTGACTTGACTTGGTCAGGGCTCAGTGGCTCATAACACGTCTTTTTTTATTTGTTGGCCCTATGGCCTCAGAAGTCTTGGGTTTAATGAATCTCTATTTGTTTTGGCAGGACAAAGTCTCAGAGTGTGTATGCTCCTGTCAGGTGATGTGAGGAGCAGAGAAAGCCAAACACTTAGTCCTTAAAACGAGCCTGTCTCTACTCTCATGCTTTAAAGATTGTAATTAATGAGGGTATCAAAGGCCGTTACCGGTGCTCGGAAGATGCTAAACCTAACTGGAAGATCACTCTATAACGGCGGCCATGTTTAGTCATTGTGTTTCAGGGTTTCACGTATATCATGCGATGCTGTGGCAGCGGTATGATAACACCAAAATTCCTGCTGAGAAACGGAGGACTTTTTGCTTCTGAGTTCTTCTGTGAATTCCTGTTGTAAATGGCTTTGCTGGTTAGTGCGGTCTGTTGAGTGTAGGAACCATAATTCAAGGTTACTGAGAGTGTGTGTGTATATTTATTGCTCAGTACCAGACAGTCTGGATCTGAGAATTGTATTGCTGGTGGTCTGTTTCTGGTAAAAAGAACAGCACAACTAATTCTAGTAACAGAATCTGTGTATATGGTTGACCACACGAAAATGGAGCAGGTTAATACATTTCTGTAAGCTACGTTAGCATCGATAGCCAAAGGCAGTGTGCTATAGAAGTATAACCAGAAGTAGGCATAGGGGTTATGAGAATTTGACAATATGATTGCCTTAAGTAATATTGCAACAGAAGCATGATTTTACCGTTGACCATAAGCAGTTTGTTTAATGACCTTGTAGGCTCATAAACGAGCTGTTAGTTGGGAGCGAATGTTTACACTTTACAAGACAGGTATGTTTGACCAAATGTTGTTTTGTGTACCTTTTTTTAGAAACAAGGTTTTTCCCTTTTTTAAAAGTGACAAGAAGTAGCAAATTGTCAACATTTCTTATCAGCGCTGCAAGATAGACACAAGTGACTGAAACAAAATGACGTTATTTATCATTTTAAAGTAATTCTGCCTATTCCAAAGTTTATCAGCTGCTGTTCTTCTCTTTTATAAATATAGTTTGAGAGTCTGACAAGCTAATGTAGCTGGGTTTATTAGTCTCTGCCCCCATTATGTGTCACTGGCTAACATGCATACATATTTAAACTTGTTGTAAACATTTAATTCAAATACCTTGAAAACTGTAACCAGCTCCTATCTATTTGGTATGTGAACATCCATTCCAATCCAATCCTATCCAGTCCAACTTTATTTGAAAAGCGCTTCATGCACCACAGCAGAATAAAGTGCTGCACAGAATCAACATTTAAACATAACTCAAGAAACACAAAATTCAATCAAAAACACAGGTGGGATACAATCTGGAAATAAAAACTGTGAAATGCCTAAAATCTAAATAAACATCTAAAAAATACAATCTTTCTTTTCTGTCATCTTTTTAGATGTCACTAAAGGTGATAAAAACACATCCATCCTGATGTCACGTGCAGAAGTGGCTCACAGCCCAGAACTCAGGTCACAGGCACCTCCGTCAGATACAGGAAATGAATTCATTTGATTTTGAAGCTGCTCTTAATCAAGGAGACACACACACACACACACACACACACACACACACACACACACACACACACACACACACACTTCCATAGACATACAGGATAAGGAAAAGGTGACATTGGAAGAAACCGTTCAGGGGCCATTGAAAACACTGATCACAGGCATGTTCCTCAACATTGCACCCAGAGGGTTGTTTTAGTTACTTACTTTTGTCTGGACTACTTGAATCTTTGTGTTCTTGTTCATCAGCAAGCAGTCTTTTTAGGTTTCAGGCAAAAACCTCATTAACTGGTAAATTTTATTTTAAACTAATGAAATGGTAAAATACCACAGACCAAAAACATAGATGTTAGGTCAATTGGTATCTTCTAAATTGTCACTAGATTTGAGTAAAAAGCGTGAATAGTTGTATGTATTTGTCTCCGAGTTTGACTGGTGGGCTGCCCAGGTGTGCCCCACCCATCACCCAATCAGCACTGGAGGCAAGCACCAACTTCCCATGACCCTGCATGGAAAAAGTGGGCAAAGGTGGAGCAAAACTTGTGTGGGTCTGTGTTTTGTGCACTCACAGCTTTTTTCCTTTCTATAGAGTAATAACGTTAATGTTCACAGGAGTGTGTGTGTGTGTATAGATGTCATTAGTCAAGATACATAATGTGTATATATATATTTTTATTTGCTAATAAAAACCATTTCTTATTTTTTCTATTGCAGGTTCATGAAATCAGCTCCCATGTTTCTTGATCGAAACTTCAAACAGCTATCAAAACTCAGCTATTATTCGCCTCCATTTGGCATCAGAACACAAGGTAAACATGTTCCAAACTTTGCCTTCAGTACTGTCCACCCGCTGCATGCTTTCCACTTGTAAGAGTGTGTTTAATAAAGTTCAGACAGGATAGTTGTTGTTTTCCTGTTAGAACTAATGAGAAAATCAGATAGGTGACCAGTTAATGGAAATGTCTACAGCAGTTACTTAACAGAAGAATATTTAATACAAGAGATGACCATATCTCTTTCTCACATCATGCACACATTATTATTGTTTGAACTCCTCGTCGGTCCCACTGACCGGCTCAAAATCCTGACTTATTTCTAGGTCAAACGCTGACGACCTTTCAATCAAATCTCGCATCTATAGAGAGAAATAATTTAAAACACAAAGGTCCGTAATTGGAACATGTTTCTACACTTAAAACGTCAGACAACTGAGAGCAACACGTACTCCAGAACTAACAGGTCTTACTAGATCAATATTGCATGAGATCACACATTACGTTTACAAGATTTGACCAAAACAACTATAACTCCATCTTCTCTCATCAAAAGACAGTCTAGTCTTGTTAGGCCTTTGATTGTTTCTAGTTGTTCTTTTGCCCTGCACAGCAGGCTTTTATGTTGTCACAACCTTTTAAGTGATTGCTGAATAAATACTATCTTCATTGTGGGGAACTCCATGTTCTTTGTCACTCCAACAATGATACATGAGCCACACAGTGCTAGCACTTGTTCACTGATGTTGATGCACTAAAGCAGTTCAGATATCAAACTAGTACACAGTACCATGGGAACTGGGAAGATAACAGTAATCTCTTTCACAGGTTTCCAATATTTACATGCAGAAGGCCTGATGAATGTTACCTTTGTTCTCCAGCGAGCCCTCTGCTGTCATTGTACTCGCACTCTAGACTGCCATTATGTAAAGAGCACTCCCTGTGTGAGTTACACCTGGTTTCTGTTTTCTCCACGCACTGCGATGGCGGTGGCTTTCTCTTTGAATGGTACTCATGTGGAGAGATGAAACGTGTGGATCTTGAATAGAAAGCCACAAAGGCTTCCAAATTGGGAACATGGAGTAGTGACGCTGGGCTCGAGTTCTATTTTTACTTCTTATTTTGTCAAGAAAAAAATCTTAAGCACACATCGGCCATAATCTGAAAACAGTTTTGTGGAACTGTTTGTGTCTCAGAGGAAGGACATGCAAGGACCAGCAAGTCTTTAGGGTTGATAGATTACCCTGGGGCCACAAGATTTCTTAATATATTTTAGTAAATTTAAGTAATTTCCAGTAAAAAGTGTCAAATGTTATATAAATGTCTTTTTTGACAAATGATCTTCTATCCTGCTGTTATGTGTTGGACTATCTCAGAGGCATCTTTGCACCAAGATCACTGAACTACACTGTCACGTGCCCAATGCATTTTCCAGTGCCAGAACAGGAAGTGACATGAATTACATCAGTTCTCATATTTAAGTGTTGCAGAGAAGAAGTATGCAGATTTTGAGACAAGTTCAGAGGAGAGTTGGAGGTGTTTTTGAAATACCATCTGTCCTAATTGGTATTGGTGGCACACTTGATAATAGTTTTGAGAGCTCCTCGAGGTAGCAGTTACCAATCAGTGTGGTAAACATTACATCAGAAAAGATAATCAAGCCATGCATTATATGATCCTGATAATAATTGATAGAAAATGGTAAAATAACCATCCCCGACTTGTTTCAAACACCCTAAATATACAGATTATTGCTGCATCTGTCGAAGTCCTAAAATTGATGTTTCTTCTCAATTCAATTCAGTTCAGTTTATATATCGTCAAGTCGGAACAAATGTCATCTCAGAGCATTGTACAAAAACATTTACATACATTATAGAAGCCAATTAGTAAACTGTATCGACCTAAGGAAGCCAGCAGATTGCATTGATTCTTCACTTTGTTCAGTCTCCCTTCCTGAGCAGCACATTGGCATGGGGCTTTAGGAGCAGTAAGCCTATTAAATCATGACTATACAGCATTAACTGCCATCCTTTAAAAGTGGGTTCCCCAACTAGCTTCTGGTAAATCTTTAACTTAAAAAAAAAAGATGGATACAGTTGAAATTTTTGAAAGTTAGCAAAATGTAACAAAGTGGCTGCCTTAGCCTTAGTCCATCATTTAAATTGGCGTGCATAAATGTACCAGCAGTTCCTCCCACTTTGAGCACTGGCACAGTCCAATAATCCAGTTATCCAAAAAAATAAAAATCTGTCATTAATTATTCCCCCAATTAAATCTGGAGCCATTCCATTTCATATAATTCAGATCTCTATGTAATTGTATTCAATTCTTCAGTTATACAGCAAGTCTGCATACAAATATCTTGAGCAAAACCCCACAAGATAATAAATAAAAAATTCAACTATAATATAAAAATTGAATATACTGAATACTCTAATATAAAACCACAGTATTAATAGTTTTTTTTTTTTACCTTTTAGTAAAATATATGACAGAATAGTTAAAGTTTTAAATAAAGTTTGCATCATCATCAAATTTCATCGTAAGATTCTTTTTGTTGTTTAGGCTTCACAATTCCTGACAGAGTCTGTGTTTATTCATTAGATGACACATCTGCACTTATTTTGTTACTATTAGCATTTGTTTTTTTTGTCATTTAAAGAGTTTCCTGCTGGGCTAATGTCAGAACCTTCAGCCATTTATCTTTGGCTCTGCCACAGACATGCTTGACTGAAATGTTTACTATATACTTGAAACAATTAGCTTCTATGTCCTCCGTGTGATTTTTCACTTTTCACCCACTTGGTTATCCAGGTGTGGTCCTCTGTCTTGTGTTTATGCTGCTCAGGGTGATGCTTGATGCTAGACATCGACACCACATCTAAACAACAAGCTGTGGCTCTGCCCGCCTCTCTGCAGCAGGTTAATCATTTCGATCGTTGGCCAGGGTGAATAGATATAATATATACTACACTTCGGACTGTGGGCTGTATAGTCTGCTGGAAATGTCTGTCTTACTCTTAAGATTCTAGATTGTGTTTCATGTAAATAGGAAATAAAAGATGAATTAAATGTCCACTGCCTTTCATGATTGTTTTAAACTAGATGTTCAATTAAGTGATAATGTCATGTCTCTGTTTAAAGCCATTTTGGTCAAACCTTGCAGTTGATGATGTATGTGATTTCATCTAAATATTGTAAGTTGCTGATTAGTTGGCACTTAAAGTACATCTTGGAAATGACAGTCTGCTACTACCATAACAAATGAGATTTTTGTGTCTTTGGGTTGGCTAATGTTGATGAGCTGTGCCTTTGTGAGGACATTTTGCCTAGTCCACACAAGGGAAAGTGCCATCTGTGGGTCAGGGGTTAGGGTTTAGGGCCCAGGTATGAACTAAGTTTAGGTCAGGGTTAGGGTCAGGTATGGACCTGTGGGGTTAGGTTTAGGGTCAGAGGTCAGG
>JAVKLF010000064.1:17724961-17746385 GCA_034783495.1 Millerichthys robustus | reverse complement strand
TGGGGTTAGGTTTAGGGTCAGGGTTAGGCTGTAGAAATTAATGGAAGTCAATGGTAAGTCCTCACAAAGATACCAATGCATGACTGTCTGTGTGTGTTTTTAAGGTCAGATGGCTCTGGCAAACGTCTTGAATTGAGTTAAAAAATGAATTAACTGTAAACGTTGTAATCTTGATGAATTTATTTGTTTGGTTTTTTTTTGGAAAGATTAATTGAAAGTGATCCAGTAGTTCCTATTTTAGTAAAGATGAGTGTAGCCGTGATGGAATTTTCACTTCGGGATGTTTTAGAAGATTGATTATAACGTAGCTAAAATATTTTCAGAGGGAGATAAAAAAAAAAAGAAGTTTCTAAAACTGGAAGCGTGACTCCAGCAGAATGTCTTGTTGAACACGACAGGTATGCGCACTATGACTAAACATCCTCCTTCCTCGGCACGTTACGGATGTCTTCGCTACACCAGGAGACACGTTCAGCACCGCCTGCTTAACCAGCAGAACGTTCTTGTTTGACAGCAGCATTCCTCCCCGAGTGCTTTTATAGGAGAGTTTCTTTATACGCACATACCATTCTGAACTCTGAATATCTGCTTTTAACCGTTTAACACTTCTTCAGAGCAAAATGTTTTTTTTTTCTCTATCCCCAATCTCATCACCATTAAAGGGTTGATTGGAGCACTTCTTTACTTTAACCAAACAGTATTTTTCTCCTTGTATTAAGGAAACTTAGAATTAGATGTTTCCAGATTTGTAGAGTTTACTCGTACTTCAAACGAGAATGAAAACCTTCTTAAGGTGGCTTTGGTCAAGTGGATTTAGTGAACGTTTTGGGTTTATCTTTTCTAACAAAAGGGTAAAACCCCATTTTGTCCACATCTGTGTTTACACAAATACAAAAACTCACGTACCATTTCTTGTTTTGTTTCAGTACACTGCAGGCAGCAACTTCGTTTACCTTTTTTTAATTGACTTTCTTCGTTTTCTTGCAGAGAGAATTATAGACAACATTTTAACTGCCACAAAATATTATGGGCTTGGAGAAAAGTTAGACAGGTACTCAATTATTCACCACCAACGAGTTTCTGTTTTTTGCGTTATCGTTTTTTTCTGACTTCTGTCTGTTCTTCCTCCCAGTCTCAGCTGTAAAAGGTGCATCATTGTAGGCAACGGGGGGATCTTGTCTAATAAGTCTCTGGGCACCCGCATAGATGAGTATGATGTTGTAGTGAGGTAAGACAAATTAATTACTACCAACTATAAGGGGCCTTTTTACACATCACAGTATAACCCAGGAGTCATGACTCTGTGTGTGCATCATGGTTTTTTATTTAATTGTTTGGTCTTGAAATCCCTAGAATGAAAAACTGTTCTGAATAAGAGTTTTTTGGTTTAGAAGTTTGTTTGTTCGTTCTTTTTGTAACATACAACGTTTTAAAGCTGTTCTTCACACACATTTAGGATCTTGTCTTCATCCTGTCAGAAACTTGAGGGTTTGAGTTGGTCATAAACCCAGTTTGTGGGATGTGTTCTGTGCCAACACAACAGTTTTTGTTTTCTGCAGAATAATCTGACATATTTCACATTTTCAGGTCTGATATTCTTTGAATTTCTCTCCTTTTTTTTTAAAAAGTAGAACCAGAGAGTTGACATTTTAAATGATAGTTAGAATGATCTGAACCATTTGTCCATGTCATCTTCTTTTAAATATAAAAGCACAATAAAATGCAGATATTTATATATAAATATCTTTTTTTCACTCTAGATTTGTATTTATTTACTTTTAAATCAGAAAATAATTTGCTACAAATTACAAATATTTGCTGAGCTCTGTGTTAATAAAAAAAATCAACAACCCTGGTGTGGTCAGAACTTTTTGGTGCAGATCTTTCTCACAGCCTTTTTCCTGTCGGCAGGTTGAATGAGGCTCCAGTACGAGGGCACAGCACAGACGTAGGGACCAAAACCACCATGAGGATCACATATCCAGAGGGAGCCATTCAGAACCCTGAAAACTATGAAAAAGATTCCCTTTTTGTCTTTCTTGGTTTCAAACCACTTGATTTCAAGTGGTTCCGGCAGATAGTCTTTAAGGAAAACGTGGTAAGCAGATATTTAAATATTTGTTTAGGAGTTTAATATAAAGAGTAACTGATGAGTGATGAATGTTATGTTTTTTAGAAATCAGGACAGCTGACGGTGAGTACACTGACATTGCTTCAGCTTTTGACTTTGCTTTTTTATTTGACAAAAAACAAACCAAAAAAGCATTTTAATGTAAAAAAATAAATTATAATATTAATTCATAATAAACATATGATTACCCACCTGTGCTAAAGTTCAGTAAACTGGTCAAATGAAGTCGTTACAGTGTGCTGCTCCTTCTATTACTCATGTTCTCTGAGAGGACTTTTATCTGAACTTGACTTTTGTAGTTTTAAGCCCGTCCACATGGAAAAGGTTCTCTTTTTTTTTCTTTTTAAACCAGGTTCCAGGGTGAGAAAATCCTGAAATGCCATTGTTGTGTTCTCATGTGGACACACAGTGTCATGGAAGCAGTGTTATAATTTCATGTCCTGCCCAAACTATGACCCAATAGGACTGATTATACAGCATATATCTGGATTTATTTTGCAGATGCCTCTTTAAAAAAACAACAACACGTAAATCTTTTTGAACTGTATTACTTCAACCAACAAGGAAACAATAAAATTACCTTGAATAAAGTAAAAACCACCTCAATATTGCACCAAATAATCTACATCCTAAAGTGTTTTCAGTGCTTGTTATTGTTTACAACAGTAAACATTTCAGAAAAAAATATATCAAGTATATATTTAAAAATGTGGAAAATGAGAGTAGTTTTAAAAGACTGTCACTTGTGCATAAATCTGTTGATCTGATAGATTCTGAACACGAGGGAAACTTTTCCCCTCCATCTCTCGCTGGATACTTGACCTGAAATCATTTATTATGTCAAAAAATCTGAAAAAAACACGATTCTCAGTCAGAAAGAGTTCCACCTTGTCATCAGTACAAACCAAAATTTGTTTCTGCTTTTCTATTCACCATCCGTCTTTGTCTTTTGGGTTTACAGTTTGAAGCAGCCGCTCCAAATTGTCTTTTCTGTTTCTGTTGTGTTTTTGTGGCAGTGCTACGTAAAATGTCCCAAACAGGCCTGGCATAGTTACTGCAGGGTTTGGGTTGATTTATGTGCTTTCATGTGGATGCAATATTTCTAGAAACGATGCCATGAAAGCATTTAGATGACTTAATTGGTGGTGAATGTGTAAAAAGTTGACCATTAAAGTCACGTTTTCCTCTAATTGGAGGGTTAAACTCCCCCTGGTTTACTTGGTTAAGGAATCTTTTGAGTAAAAACAAAATACAAGAATGGCAAAACCTTTTTTTTGCCCAGCTGTGTGATATTTTAAATAACAGATGCTATCTGGAATTGTTACAAGTTGATTTTTGACTAAATGGGTTTGAGCCAGAGAGTTAATTGAAATGATTATAAAGTATCTAAAAGGATAAAGGACAAATCTTAATTTAGAGAATGGATAGAAAACAGAAAGCTAAGCTAACCTTGAGTAATGGTGTGAATTTGGATTAAAGAACTAGAGAAATGGATAACAAGAAATGGGGTGGGGGATAATAGCTGGGGAAAAGAAAATAAGTGGAAGGTGAGTGAAATGGAGGGAAATAGCTCGGCCCCTTCAGTCTTTGATAGGGCCCAGATTTTCTGGTGTGTCAGAGGGAGAGGACAGTGGAAATGGCTGCTTAGGATAATGGCTCTGGCCCCTGGCGTCAGTTTTAGCCCTTTGAACCGCTAAGGAAGGAAGAAGTTTTTGTGGGTTAATAATCAGGGGCAGTTTGAAAAAAAACAAACACCTTAAGCTAACATTTTTCCTGAAGTCCAATAAAATCAGTGGCACTGTACTTACGGCATCCGTTTAAAATGTTCATCTAAAATCTCTCTTTTTCCTAACATTTTATTTAATCTCCTCAGATGGATTGACCTATTGCACTAAATAACTTGCAACCAACAAAAACAACAAATTTCAGAAGTTTTGGCTGCAGTGTGGGAGAGTTTTTGGTGAAAAATGAAGGATTCGTTCTGTGAGGAATGTTCCAGATTTAGGAGAACACACAGATGATAACCAACTGATATTTGGATTCCTGGTTGACTGGCAGGTTCTGTTTTTCTTCCATCTGTCTACAGTTCGATCAGACTGTTTAGTTACTCAGCACTTAATGAATTCTGGTCAGTTTCAACTTCTACTGAAGGTAGACGATCGTGTTTTTGCCCACATCTGTGTATTTGTGTGCAGGAGGGTATGTGGGGACAAGAAGATGTACTTGTAGGGACCAACTGCTACTAATGCTACTCTCTGAAACGGACTCCAGAGAATAAATCATCTAATGAATGTATAAAATGTTAAAATACTAATTTATACTTTTAGTATGGAGCTAACGTACAAGAAAGTAGAAATGCAGTAGGTATTGCATAAATGTGTTTCCGTGGCAATGTATGTTTTGTGGTTAATATTCCGTTTTGGCAGAAACATAAAAAGCTCTGTGGCTCTGTTGAAAGATCAGCATCCTGTCTTCATTGTATATGACTCACAATCATCAAAGACAGTGCAGTGGAAAAACAAATACTTAAATGTTGGTAGAAACGCTCCTATTTGGAATTTCTCCCCAATCTTTCACTCACTAATACTTTAATTTGTTCTTGTGCTAAATCCAAAACAGGCCAAGTTTTAACCCTATAATGTCCTTTTTTATGTTGAATGTACAACATGGCAGTGGCTCCAAACCCTTTTCTTCAAAATCCCCTTTTTTTAACTTCCAAACTTAGCCCTCCCCAGTCCCTTGCTACTACCTACCTCTCTCAAAGACACGTTTAACCTTTATTTCTTTATCACATTAATAAAGGAACAAAATGAATGGTCACAAAGGTGTATTTGGAAAAGAAAATAAAAGTTATATAGAGATTTAACTTTTCAAATGGACTTATTTGGATGATTTTTATAAAACAATAAATTGGTATTTTCACAACGTCTGAGCAGGCGTGGCTATGGGTTGCCTGTTGTCTCTGGGACCCCCTCAGATTGGGAACCACCGGTCCTTTTTATCTTGATTTATTGCAAGGTAATGTTGGAAGTTTGGACGGTAGCTGCATCAGCACCGCTGAAAGTCTCTGCAGTAATGCTTTAGTTTGTGATTATTTCCCAACTCCACTTTGTCCCTCTTGACTCCCCACGAGCAACGTTCTGCTTGATTGCTGTGTTAGATGTTGTTTACATGTGTGCTAAAACGCGATTTCCACACTTGTTGATACCATCTTGGTGTCTTTAATTTCAGTTTTTGCCTTGAATTCACAGCACTCTTGCAATTAATGCACATGCGGACCACAGTTGTTTGTATATGCGGAGTTATTTTTAAACAGAACCAGCGACGGATATACAGCTGGTGGTAAACACAAGGTTTGAAGGTGGAGTGTTAGTGTTCCATCTCTCTTGTTTGTTTACAGGAGCTTTCTCTGCTCTCTGAGGGGCGGAAAGATAAATGATGGATGCAGACAATTTGAGGAAGAGAGTACTTCTCCTTTAATAGAAATCCAGCCAGGAGTTGTACTGTGAGGTATTATGGGTCTAATTGTTTAAAAACACAGCACAAATCTTTTTCCATGCCAAAAATCGAGTTTCCAAGAAATTACTGAAATATCGAATAGTCTGACGTTGCAGACAAATCCAGATAAACTTTCTCTTGCCAATTTATTACAAGGCATTTGTTCTTGTTATTCTGTGTGTACTGGGGATCTTTGCTGTTTATAGACCTGTCGTTATTACCTCAGAGTTTGTTCTAATTCTGTTTCTGGAGGATGAATCAAACACCTACACAATTCTTTTTTTAGGTTCAAACATCTGTGAGGAATCTCTAAATAGCGTGCATACATGCACTCATAAATATTTACATACTTGTAAACAGAGATTTTGAACACGAGCACGCAAGATGGATGCTGGAAAACTTTCTCCAGTGTGTTCAGTTTTATTTACATCACCCGCCGCCCAAAAGCTAAGGTGGGCGATCATGTTATTGCCTTTGTATGTATTCATGTGTGTACCAAAGTATTGCAGTCATGAACTGGTGGAAGAGTTTTGGTCAAGCTCTTGTCAATTCATCGTTGGATCTACATATAAAACGTAATTCAGTTTTTGTAGTCAGTCATATTCAAAATGGCCACCACAACCAACAGATTTTTAAAAACATTAAAACATACAGACATTGAGCTAAGATTTGGTGTGTTTTTTTGCTGCGACTGAGCACCAACAGATTGAGACCTTCCTTTAAAATTTTGCCATTAACTATTTGGAGTCAGCACTGTCTGTCTGTTAGCAAAATAACTTCTGAAATGATTTATGGATTTTAAGTAAACTAAGTTTACGTAAAAGTGATCATTGGATATACATCTGCAAGCTTTTACACATTTTGAAGTCAGTCCTACTCAAGACCGCTAATCCACCATAGCTTACACAAAATGGCATTATCTCGGTCAGTTGTACAAATTATTGAGCTGAAATTTGATGTGGTAGTATCTGAGAGTCATTTACCACACATGCCCTGAGCACCAACACATTGCACAAGATCTCATGAGTTTGGGATTAATGTTATTTTAAAGGTTTAACCAAAACTGCTACAACTTTCATTTCTCTACATGAGATGATCTAAAACCCTGGTAGTGATGTATGTGTTGTGCATTCCTTCAAGGAATGTGAGGTCTTTAATTGTATTTTGATTTCATGTAAAGCACTTTAACATGTAGCAGTAGCTGATTTGACGGACTGGTTGGTTTTTGCGTAGGGCATCGGAGGGGCTTTGTGACCCTTCAGATGTCACCTGTTCTTTCCCACAGAGACTAAGTTGTCCAAAGGTCCTAGAGGCCAACATTGTTTTCAAGTGTTGGTACGTTTTTTCATGTTTGCTGTCATGAGAGTGCAGAGACCAGACTTTCACACACCGGATAACCTCAGCGTCAGGAACTGTAAAACCATCGTGACCTCAGTGGTGGCAGAGTTTGTGGAATGTGTTCCATGACACGAGAGACAAATCGGAGGTTGCTTCAGATTCCCGTCTGACAAAGGAGTGTCCAATAACCAAAGACGTTGTGAATTTCACTGCTTTTGATCTCGCCAACCGTAATCCCCTGCTGTGTACCTGACCTTTTTATTCTCTCTGAAAATGTTCCTCTTCATTGGAGCACATAGGTGGTGAGAACCTGCACCTTGTAAACTCAAAGACTCGACATACCAAAGATCCACCACACAACCCTAATTGGGGATTGTTCGCAGTTCAGGGCAGCCGTTTTTTTTTTTAAATTGCTCGAAGTTGACCTTCCGGAATCCAGTTCTCCTTATTTGAGTTATCCACTTCATAAACATCCAACACAACCACATCCTCAGCCAGTTGTTTATGGGACTAAAGAACCCAAATAGAAGCAATCTGTGTGATGGCTGCCTATCAGGGAAAGAAGCACATTTCCATTCCAGATGTATTATGAGAAAATCAAAAGTGGGCTATAACTTTGAAACGGGACACATGCTGGGTCTGTTGACAAGATGTTTTAGATTCACTTCTTGTGGTTTGTCATGATTGTGAAGTTTGTTTGTGTTTACTTGGATTAAAGGGCTTTAAAGCCACCTGTAGTAACCAATAGATGTGAAACATGTCTGTCTTTTACCCGCCATGATTGAATCCCAAACGCCGCTCCTATAACTTTCACTTATCCCCCCCGGAGCTTTAAATTGAGCTATCTGCTTTATTCGACACAGTGGAATGTTAGTTAAAAACGGAGTCAGGTTTTGTTGGCTTCAGCTTTCAAGCCACAAAAAAACAAAACATGCTTAAATGGTTCTGTTTCCCATTTAGGCATTTTATGTTTGTTTTGGGAAATATAGTTTTAAATTTATGTGACAGGAAAAGGATATATGGCATCATGTCTCTTTCCCTAGGTTCATTATTGGCCTTTATGAAAATGTGAAAGCAGAGTTATAATACTGTATTATTTGTGTCTGTGTGTGCACAGATGTGTTCATCCATTAGCAAAACATGTAATGAACCAATGGATACAATTTATTGAAACTCAAAGTAATCACTGGATGTACAACTACAACTGAATAACTTTTGGAGTTAGTTCAATTTAAGACGGTCACCACATCTAACACAAAAATGCTTCAAGCACGGTCAGTTTCACATCGATTCAATTCAAATCTACTTTATTGATCCCAAAGGGAAATTGTTGTTGTAAGTCATATTATTTAAGATTTGTTGTAGATGATGATGGCTGTGAGCAGGAAAGATCTCCTGTAGCAGTCTGTTTCATCAGGTCCACCAGGTTCAACAGACTATGGTCTGTTTTTTTTTTTATCAGTCCTGGGTGACACATGTCCGTCGCCGACGAGCACCACCAATCCACCTCCTCCCTGCTCCCCGCCGCTCCTGAACTCTCCGTCTGTCCACACAGCCAGGAAGCCCAACAGAGAGACGCCAGGGCCGCGGACATGATCCTGCAGCCGTGTCCCAGGACTCCCGCCAAGTCCTCGTCAGGGCCCGAAACTCATCCGACCTGCCAGTCAACGATCTCACGACACCCATCACAACGGATGGAGGAGACGGCCCAAATCTTTTTGCTTCTGCTCTGCGGCCACAGCTCCTTCTTTCCAACTCCTCTGGGATTTCTGGCTTCATTTGTGATGTTTCATTTTTTGCTATGGTAATCGGCTGCTCCCTGTTGTAAACCACCCTTTGCTATGGTTACGCCTCATAGCACAAGAGCAAAATATAGAAGGTATTTGCAAAATGCAATCCACAGCATCTGAAAGAGGAAGAAATGGCCATCCAAAGAAAACAACTCTACCCCAGAAAGGCAGCAATGAGTGACTGAAAAAAGAAAAGGTCCTAATGAAAGTAACGGCTACTCCAACGTGCTGCCACCCTGAGTGGCACAATTCTAGAACTAGATGTTGTAGTAGCAGAAAATCCTTTTAAAAATCTTTAATATCGTTTGAGATTGTGCTTAACGTTATTGTCAAGGTTTGTCTAAAACGGCTACCACTCCGTCATCTACCAAAATAAGACGATCTTAGCCTAAACCTCTGACATGAAAACGGCTGGGTGATGGACATTCAGTCAAAGAATGATAGACCTTTAGGACTTTACCAATCATTTTTGCATTTTGTAAAAAAATATACTTTTATTATTTTGCTTATCTTTCTGTGTTGTTCCACCTGCATCACTTTTTCCATCCGTGTGATCTTTGGCTTTTCTCTGCTCTCTGTAGTTGTCCTGTTACCCTGTGATATTATCTTTGTCTAATCCTTTGACTTAAGCTTTTCTTATGTGATGGTTTGTGTAGCTGCGATTTCTCATCCAAGTTTGAAATCACAAGACAAATACACTTAGCCTTTGCAAAGCTTCAGCTTTCGATGAGAGAAGCTCAGGTGTTTTACGTACTCTGACATGGGCTGTAACGCTATGTTCACAAGTTTCTGGCTTATACAAATATTTTTTTCTCGGTAAAGTGACGCCGCCACTTTCTGAATTATGTTAACAATTTTGTGTAAAACGCTTTGACTGTTAGAAGAACTGAAGAAGTTTTTTTAAAACAATTATCCCTTTTATAAAGGAACACAAGCAGTTTTATCCTCAGCTTTTCTAAGGCTCACTTGTTCCAAACCTATGATTCATGTAGGGCTGTTTTAATTGGCACTTTCCCATCACTTAGCCCTCCCCAACGAAGTGGTGCAACAGCTTACAGTTTGTAGACAAGTTGACTAATGGGTGCCATTAATCTGTTTGGTTCTGTTACTTATTTAAATGAACAAATTTCATTCTGTAAATCATAGGACTGGAAGAACGGTTAAGAAGTAACAAAATGGAAGAGAGAGTCAGCGTATTTTTATTAGTTGTAAGTTATCATACTTGTGGTTTTCAAACTGTGGTACAAATACCACCGGTGGGTCGGAATGGTTCTTTGAAGAAATTGTATTTGCAATTTCGGAAAAACACACTGCACAGCAATTAAACGTTTTAAGCTGAACTTATTTTCTTAATTACAAATTATTAACGCTCCCGTTTTTATGACTGATGTAACCGGTGCTGTACCGAAGTACACAGCCTCGTGAATACTTTAAAATCTGAAAACTCAGCCCAGTTTAACTTCAAAGTTATTGAAAGAGAAGGAGAAATAGTAATTTCCTCTCCAGCCATAAACCATCCACAGTCCAATCATCCTAAATTACACAATTCTGTTGAGCATGTCTGTCAGTGTTGAATGAGTAAGGAACGTTCTGTAACTTCCTGTCCATCTTCAAATGCCACTGTTGCAATTGTTTATCTTGACAAACTTAGCCAAACAAGGTTTAAGTGAACTTTTTGTATTTAGTAACCAGATGTGCATTTATGGCAGGTGACTTAACTTTACACAAAAACACAAAATCTAAGTTAAAGTCATTTCCCTTTTTTTATATTAGTTTGAGTGCTAAATACTCTGCTTCACAGCACCTTGTGGGAGGTTTCAGTTGGTTTTTTAATGTAAGCAACTTCTTACATTCCTTAACCTAATAACAGCACCCACAGCCCCCACCTTCACAACAGCCCTGAATCCTTCCATGCTAATTGCTCTTACATTTCTCAAAGCCACCTGTACTTGTCTGAAACTCTTCAAAAAGATCCCCACCCTATGACTGTGTATGTACATGTACACAGACCGTCTGTGTACATGTTAGGTCAATGCTCTGTAAAGTAAGGGGTGTGCGTTACGTGTCAGAAGCCTCTCTTCTTCCTAGAATAAAGGAAAAAAATGCATTACTCTTTTTATTCAGTGTACACAGAAGTGCACACATCCAAACAGCTCCACTAAATAGATTCCTGGCAAACATAAGCGGTGTTGACAGGAGAGATGAGCTGCTGTTCCTGTCGCAGCTTGCTGAAGGCACAGATCAGGCCTCACTTTCAAAAAGAGCCGCCACCATTAAAGCCGCAGTCAGTAGACTTGTTGCTACTGCATCTACCAACTACACACACTCACACACGTTTAGAGTTATGCATTGCTATATCAAAAGTAGCAGGGCGGGTGCTGGACTGTTTGAACAGGTGATTCCCTTTACATCTGCTGACCCAATTGCCTTATATCTTTTAGAAGTCCTACTGTCAGCCAGTCAAGCACACAAAGCTAGTTTGTTGAATGTTTGTTATCTTTTACTGTAATATTTTACCATGTTTATCATCTAGCTATTCATATGGCTTCCCAACTCTCTTGCTTAATGCCTACTGTTTGTTGATCTTTAAAATAAATCTGAAGCAGAAATCTCCATTTACGTTTTAATCGGACGCTGATCCTGTACTTTGAGGACGCAGAGTCTGTTGCCATGGCAGAGTTCACCAAGATAGTTCAAAATTTCCCTAGTAGCAGTGTGCCAGGGGTGGACAAAGTTCGTCCTGAGGTGCTAAAGGTTCTGGACATTGTGGAGCTGTCTTAGTTGCCACATGTCGTGGAGGACCTGTGGATTGGCAAACTTTAGTGAGGGTATCCTTTTTTTAAAAACAAGGACTTTTCAGGTTCTCCAGGAAAGTTTACTCCAGTGTGTTGGAGAGGAGGATACAACCGATTCAGAAGGAATAGTGTGGCTTTCATCCTGATTGTGGAACAGTAGATCAGATCTTTATCCTTACAGGGTAGCTAAAGGGGCCATGGGAGTTTGACTCTGCAGTATACACGTGTTTCGTCAATGCATTCTCACTCCCTGCTCGTCACATATCGGCGCTCGGTCGGGGTCATCAGGTTTTGACGCTGTCGGATTAGGTCTTTGGGTTAGGGTCCTTGCTTAACTGTAGTGTAGAAAAAATATCCTTGCATGTTGTTTTGGTTGAAAGCCGGAATCATACGGCATATCAGCATATGGCCTTGATGAATCTGCTATTAACTTTATGTATAGTTATTTAGCATTTAGAAAGGCTTCCATGACTGTTTATGCAGACAATACAACTATAAATGTATCTTCTGACAGTTTGGATCAAGTAAATAAGGCTTTGCAACAAGAATTATTGTCTCTTTCTGACTGAGTGATAGAGAACAGGTTAAAATGCAATGGAAAAATATTAAAACAAAGAATATGGTATAAGGTTCTAAATATTTTTTCACTCAAGTGTTAAATGTCTCTTTAAATAAACAGCAAATAGAACAAGTTAAAGAAGTCAGTTGGGCGTTATAATTGACCAGACAATATCTTGGTCCGCTCATATACGTAAGTTAGAGATATAATTTGTGTGTGTGGGTTTCTTTGACCACAGAATACATATTGTGGAGCAAACAGTGAAATTGTGAGTTACCTCAAAGTTGTACAGCCAAGAGATGGAGATGGAATAAGGCCAACGTGTAATCTTGTCTCTAGAGTTTAGGAGGTCAAAATTAGTTTTTGAATTACACTCTGTAATAATTTTTCTTTCTGTGAGCGTCTCATTTCCGTGACATCTAGTGGGTGTTGTTTTAGGACCGAGTTAAACAAGTGTTTTGCTAGCACGAGGTGAACTGATTCAGGTGGTGTCGCTGGCCGGTCTGACAGGTTGTCCTAGCGATTGATGATGATTGCCCCGTGTAAAACGACCCGGGGCCTTTCAGAACACCCCGAGGTCAGGGAGGGGTTTGAACCATTTCCTTTCCAATGCCTTCCTTTAGTGCAGATGTTAGCAAGAGGTACAGTTTGAACTTACGTGATTTCCAATCTGCAGTCTTTCAACACACAAAGAAATTTAACATAATTTCCGTTTGAATTAAAGGATTTATTGAAATTGACATTTCTGCATAATGTGTTGATGTCTTTAGCTGTTTGACTATTTACACATTTAATTTAACTGTACCTAGTTCGTGTTGCGATTTTGGTTGAATAAACTTCTCACTTGGAATTAAAGTCCCAGATATGGACTAAATAACAGAAATCAAAGTCAATGCGAACTGTTTTTAAGAAAATCTCAATACTGCCCTCTGGGTGTACAAATACTTTAGATACAAAAATGAGACCTCTTTCCTACAGAAGTCAAATCTTGAAGATTGCAGAGCAGCTGCAGTCCACACAGACTAATGTTTTGTTTTTGACAGGTCATAATTATTGATGCCCTGTTAGCAAACATACTTTATCCATTAAAGGGCAAAAAGCCATTTCCTTAATGAATGGTAGAGGGGGTCTGGCTCGTGGTTGGTGTCCATGTTTTATGTCATTGTTAGAAAAAGAAACTCGTTCTTTCATGGTTGCTTGGTAAACTTGACTCTGCTGTTCCCAGCGGAAGTCTCGTGTCAGTTTTTCTGTTTCTTGCCAAAACAGAATGCAGTCTACCTGAGATGTTAAAGATGACTGACGTACAAACTTCTGTCTTCTCTGTTTCTTCTTCGACTCTAAAGAAGGGCCTGGATGGTTTCTGGAAGTCCGTAGCCCACCGTGTGCCTCGGGAACCAACGGAGCTAAGAATCCTCAATCCCTACTTTATCCAAGAGGCTGCATTCCACTTTATAGGCCTGCCACACAATAATGGAGTAATGGGCAAAGGGGTAAGATGCAAACCGCTTTACACCATCACCCACAATTATAACACCTCTAATTAGATTCTTTAAATAGTATTTTTTACGTTTGTTTGAGTTTTACCTAAAGGGACTTAGAAAGTAACTTAAGAATATAATTAGCCATAACATTATGACATTCCTAATTCCTGATTTTTTTGTAATAGTTGAATATTTAGACTGACGTGATTCCAAGTCAGTATTTTCTAACTTGTGGTCTACAATGCCACAGATGTTTAATGTGACACAAACTAGAAGTTTTTTTTTTGTCATCAGTCCACCAAAAGGACTTGTTTCTCGTTCTTTTGTCATTTTCTTTTTGTCTTTACAGTTTAAATCATGGACTTGATTAAATTTACGAACCATTGACGGTATATATATTCATGGCCAGCCCAACCTGTGAGCTTTAGGGTCTGCTTCATGCCTTTATTTTCTGTTTCAGATGTTTTTCATTGTTGCAGCCACACACATAGCTGGTATACTTACTGCCTTTCTTTATGGAAGAAGAAATGGAGTTCTATGTTTACGAGGATATTTTTTATAAATGATAAAATAAGTTTTCCGGGGGGAAAAATGTTTTTGTAGGGAGATGTTCTTTGACTGATTTAAACAAAACAAAGATTTTTATACTCTTAAAAAAAGGCTTTCAAATGCTGCCTACTCGGAGAAGCTTTGAGCTCGTCTCTCCCCTCTGAGAAGTTGAATTTTCAAACTGGGATTGTCCTGCTACTATAACTCAACCTCACTTAATTAAAAAAAATACACTGCTCCTTTACGTTGTGTAAGTGGCTCGTTGAGCCCTCCGAGGATTGGTCTTATTTGTCCAACAAATCCCACTGATGTTCTTTCTGGTCAGCCTGACTGCTGTGCAGCTCTGTGCACAAAAAAACTGTGATTAAAAGGTTTGTCTGCAATTAGAGCTACAGGAGCTTCTTTGTTGGCTCAAACAGCACGGACCAGCCGTGGCTCCATGGATCTATGAGCCTTGGCCACACCATGACCCCTTCACCGGTTCTCCTTTTTTTTAATTATTTTTTTAAAACCACTTTTGGAAGGTACTGACTACTGCAGACTGGGAACTTGTACCGGAGACGCTCCTGTAAAAGACTAGTTTGGTAGTTATTGGAGTTTGGCATCTTTGCTGCATTAAAGTCAGACTTACATGCAAAACATTCAGTTTTTTATTCACCTGTCAGTAATTCTAGTGTTATAGCTGATCAGTGTTAAACACAGGTTGATGAAACTATTTTGACTTTGTTTGCTGAACCTAAATTAGTATATTTTTGGTTGTGAAACATGTTTCTTACAGCCTCTCTGCACTGTGCCCTACTTGTGTAACACTCCTTTCGTTCACTAAATAACAGAACAAATGTTGCGTAACCTCTGGTTTCTGGAGTCGTTTAAAAGCTTCTGCTTTATTTTATACAAGTCAATTGTCTCACTTGAAAGGGTTTATGATTGGGGGGCTTTGAAGTATTTACTTGAGGGAACTTGTAGGAAAGCCTTTGGTTCCTCATCTCACTGTTGCAGATTATCTGCTGCACTTAAAAACATAGAGAAAGATTCTGAGGACTCTGAGGATTGGATGATATTGGCAAAATTTCAATCATTAAATGTGGCATTTAATATAATTATTATTAAAATACAATTTCATTTGCATGGATTTGGCCCTGGATCTTACAAATCATCAGTCAAACTGGCCTGTAAGCTGTAAATTGAAACCCACCTTTTCCACGGTATGGAGTTGTAGAATAAAAATATGCGTGTTCTTTTGGTTGAAAGCCAGAATCATAAGCAGAGAAACAGTTCTGTATTTTTAAAAAAAAACTTTATTGCATCTAAAGACACCATATCTCTCCCTGGAACCGGTGTTGCTCCTCCGGAGTCTTAATCAACAATCTCAATATCATCTACGCATGCTCACCGAAAACCTAAAGTCTCTTTAACACGTCAGCATTGATGACACGATAAACTAGAAAACACATTTTCTTTAAGTGTCTGTCTGAACCTCAGTTAAAATATCCAACAGATTGGTAGTGTATCTTAGTAGTGTCGCAGCCTGCTTCGTCTCCATCCGGTACTTTCTGTGCCTCCGGTGGGTGATGGATTGGTAAATGGTAAATGGACTGAGTTTATATAGCATCTTTCTATCCAACCAGGATACTCAAAGTGCTTTACACTAAAATCTGTGCCTCGTTTACCCGTTCACACAGCTCTCTACTGCGTCTTAACAAAACTAATTTCGATAAATCATTCTACGGAGACTAGTCAGTGCTTTAAATTACACTCATGGGACACACTTTAAAGGCTGTGGGGGGGTCAGTGTCTTGCCCAGGGATATTTCAACATGTGACTGAATAGCAGTGGAATTGAACCGCCAACTCTCTCACTGAAGGACGACTCCCCAAACCGCTCGGCCACAGCTGCCTGATTGGCTTGGTGTGCAGTGGATTCTCAGCTGGGTAGATTTGTTTCTGCTGTTTGCTGTGGCTGACGTTGTGGCCCTCGGTCCGCGTTTTCTGATTTTCCTCGCGCTTCGGTTTGTTGCTGCGTTCCAGGTGGTCGAACAGGTTTGTGGCGTCGGGGTTAGCCGCTCCACGCTGCCTTCTGCCTTTGTTGTTCTGTTATGGGCTCACGTGATAGTTGGAATGCATCTCACAGAAAGACACGTCATCATCACGAGGCACCGATCACCGCGTGGCACATTTGAACCATAACAGCTACAACTTGGTAACGACATGAGATGATGTTGGTCTAAACCTTTAACAATGAAAAGTGACGGGTGGTTTTGCATTCTTTCAAAGACTGCCTTGCAGAGGTTGAAAGTAATTTGTTTTCTAAGAAACTAGCAACATACATGCTCACTGTTTTTGTCTGTTTGGAAAGCAGAACCAGAATATCAGAAGATTAGAGGGAGCAGGAGAAGTGTATCACTCTGCCCTCTGGGGCCACCAGTACTCCCCTGCATGAACTTCAAACTGCAACATGTGTTGAACATGTGTGTATCCGAGTCTCTGTGTCACACCGAGGGTTTATGTTTGTGTTGCTGTGTCATACAATACAGGCTGTGGAGCAGCAGGATTTGGCACATCCCTTCCCTGGACCACTTGAGTATCTCTCTCTGACCCCTGTGGTGTGTGTTTATGTGTATGGAAATTAATGAGGAGCTCTGTTTGTTAAGCTTGTGTTTATGTTGAGTGTGCACGGGTGCTTGTGTGTAAAGTAATCTGCATTGGAACACGCAGTAGGAGGTTGGCCAGCTGCTGGTCCAGCTCCACCTACCCTGGGGGCTTCAAATCAGGCTAATGATTTAAATAGGGCCTCCTTCGACACTCGCCTCTCCACCTGCATTTTCTTTTCCCAACACAGTCTCATTTTCCTCTATTTTTTTTTTTCCCTGCAACAACCACACGCACAAATCACACACGGATCCTCTCTGCGCCTCCAATTTGTAGCCGCCCAGGGCGTTTAGTGAGCGCGGTTCAACCTGGTAGATCACCGCGCTGCAGCCGAGTCTGCAGGGGTCACGTCTGAGAGGTAATAGTTAATCAGCAGGCGCTCAAAGTCAGTTAGCAGCCGACGAGCAGAACAAAGCCAGAAGTATACAGGAGGAACCCGTGCGTGTTTTCACTGCCTGATTATGGCAAACGTGTCATGATTACTTTAGTCGTTATGGAAATGCTAGAAATGTAAAGCTTTATTGGTCTTTTCTGTTCTTTGTCGGTTTCGGACTGTAAAGCGAGAACCAGCAGCTCTTTTTCATCAATCTGCTTTGGATTAGGAGTGAGAGCTAAAGACGCGCTGCTGAAACGTTTAAAGGATTCTCTCGAATCGAATCACAAGACAAAACTTGTTTTTATAATAGTTGTAAGTCATAATCGTAATTGAAGGTTCAATGGCTGCAGCTGTCGTTAAAGCAGATGTGGTTCTGTGGTTGATACGGTTTGTTGGTCAGCAGGATTTATGGACTAGTTTGGATCAGAACCACAAAAGGGAAAACACTCCAGGAAGCATTGTTTTTTTTTTTTTTTAGTTTTAAAGAAACAATCAGTTGAGATTAAAGTCAAACCAAATATTGTTTCTTAAAAAAAAAATTCAAATATTATTTACAAATAAAGTTTTAGTTTTATTAACAGAAGAAAGTTTGAATTTATTTACAAAAGAAGTATTTTATTTTAATTGTTTTACAAAAAATTAAACATTTAAAGTAAGTAGACTGAATAGAGTTTACAGAAACTTGCATATTATTAACAGGAAAAAGTCAAAAGTCAGACTATAGAAAAAGTTTATTAGTTTTTATAGTGAAAAAATTCATTATTAACCCCCAAAAAAAGTGATTATCATAAGAAAAAAGTCTCAGAAATGTTCTCCTGAACCAGACTGTATCTGTTCTGTATCTGAAAGTTCTGATTCACCGTTAACTGCGTTAACTACAAACTATAATGTCATGTTTTCGTCGGATGTGGCTTTTCTTTCTCCTCCTGAAGCTGAACATCTTCACAATAAGAATCTCAAACACCTGCTGTTGACTCCTAAATACTCTCAAAGTTCCTAATATATAATTTTAGGTTGCAGTATCCATTTGACTTAAAAACAATAAAAGATATTTACATGAGCTTTTCACGCTGATTATTGGTGTCCTCCGGCTGAGATGACTTTTTTCTGTCAGTATTTTACTTTAAAAAATCCTCCCTAATACTTTGTAGTACAATCCAGATTTAGATCCAGGATTATATTTCATTGATTTAACTTGTAATGTGTTGCAGAACATTCCAACTTTGGGAACGGTTGCTATAACGATGGCGCTGCACAACTGTGACGAGGTGGCGGTGGCTGGTTTTGGCTACGACATGTCTGCACCTCACGCACCTCTGCACTACTACGAGAAAATCAAGATGTCGGCCATTAAAGAGGTAAGGATGCTAACATCCGTGTCTTTTCTTTCAAATAATTTTTTTATTACAGATTTTCCAACTAATCTTTTTAACGAGGCAATTAATAATGGTAAAATACAGCATCTTATTGCTTTAGAGCAGAGGTTCCCAAACCGGGGTCCCAGGACGTTCCCTGAACTGTACCTTGGGGGTCCTTAAGTTATGATAAATTGTTAAATTTGGTTTTCAATTCAACGCGTTCAAATCATCGAACTGATATCGCGGTGCGCTGCTGGCGGATCTGTGGGAACAGCACGATGGCGTCATGTCTCAGAGGAATGTTTCCAACAGCTTGTTGAATCTGACACAAAGAGTTGAAGCAGTTCTGAAGGCAGCACCAGGTACAGCCCAGTGGAAGGTGTACCTAATAAGGTGTTGGGGAGTGTTTGACATCAGATGTTTAGTCAGTTTTCTGCTTCAAAACATAGAAATATATAATAACACAATTCGGAGTAATGAATAAACTATTGCTGCCCATTAATCTGGGACGGGGTATAAAGATATTTCATCTATCATTCTACAAAAAGAGAACAAACGTAGAAGACAGTTGACTACATTCCTAGGAGTGGACTTCCCAGGAATTTCACCTTTTGGTCAGAATATGCAGAGCTAAGAGAAACAGGAAAGCCTTCATCTCCGACTCTACCGGCCGCAGTCAGAATGTTAAATGTTTATTACAGCAAGGCTACAAAAGGACTGAACAAGTGTGACAGCACGGTAATACCAGTTAGTCGACGTGTTTACCCAAAATGCACAGCTTCCAAACACAGCATATCGGCACGTACAGCTCATTCCAGCTGTCAGCATGGTGGTGGGGGGCTGATGGTTTGGGCTCCTTTGAGTCACTGAGCGGACCATGAACTCCTCTTGTAGACCAATGAATGTTAAAGACAAAAGTGAATCCATCTGTCTGACAACTGAAGTTTGGACCAAAATGGGTTATTTAACACAAAAAAATATTTGAGACACATCAGAAAGTCATTTTTTAAAACACTGTGGTGGGCCATTTACAGAGATATGTAAAAATAAATGGCCACGGATCTCAACAAAAGCAACTTTTTATAATAAAAATGGGCGTTTCTCCACAATATCATAAATTAATGAGGTCTAAGAGAATTCAATTCAGTTTTCAATTAAGATAAAAGTTAATAACAGAAGAAGGAGAACGATTAGATGACGGCAGCATCATCTCAGCTGAAGCCCCCCTACAAAAAGGCATCACAGCCAAAATCTACTGATGTTTCAAACAAAATAAAATGAAACCAAAATGCGAGAATAGGTTAAATAGTCAGACTGAAGCAGTTTGGACGTTTCATCGGTGGCTGCAGCTTGTTTGATCACCTTCTGACAGAGCTCCATCAGTCACGTCGTCTTCTTCGTGTTTACACTGAAATGCGGTAGAATTAGAGATGTCATCTGCACGCTGATGAGTGTAAACCATGAGCTCAGTATGTTGATGACCTTTCTCTAAACTTCTAGTGAATCTTTGGCATTTTTTATCATCATCTTCATCAGCCTTGTTGTCGTCAACTAATTGATGGAAATGCTTTAGGCCTTGCTATTGAAAATTAAAAACCAAAACTGCTGTCTGGTTTTCTTCTGAAGCCACACAGCTGTAAAACCCTCCTCTTAGATTCTGCTTCTACCATTGTGGACAGGCGGGGTAAACCCTGGACAGGTCTCCAGTCCATCACTGGGACACATGGAGACAAACAACCATTCACTCCCTCACTCACACCTAGGGACAATTTAGAGTTAGCAGTTAGCCTAACAGGCATGTTTTTGGTCTGTGGGAGGAAACCGGAGTACCCGGAGAAAACCCATGCAAGCTCCAGGAATATAAAATAAGTGGTTTGTTTAGACCAGAAACCGGAGCAGACTACGAGACTGGTTCCAGTCCAGCTCTGAGGGGTGTACAAGGCTTTCATAAAAATAAACGTTAACGTCTAAAATGGAATTTGTCTCCTGTTTGTTGCTTCGATTGTTGAATTTGATTAGTCCTTTTATTTGTTTCACAGTCTTGGACGCATGACATATCCAAGGAGAAAGAGTTCCTTCGCAAGCTGGTGAAGGCCAACGTGATCACAGATCTCACCAAAGGTATCTGAGTTTGCACGCACCACCAGCTCTGCCGATCCCCGAGGATCCCATAAAACTCGGTTGGGTTGGATCGGACTATCGCGGGGTGAAGAGAAACCCTCCGGGAGGCCAGCTCACTACCACGGTTTCTACATCCAAGGAAATCAGAAAACAGATTACAGCAGGAGTTTTGCAGGACATGCTCTCTGTGCCTTCTGAACCAAAGCCTCCTGCTCTCTGAAGTGTGTGCGGGGGGGCTGAACAGGCTACCGGAGGACTGGATCGACCCTGTTCCTGTCCTATAAAACCACAGTATTACTGCGCTAGCCCTCCACTCCAGACCTCCAAATATCGCAAATAAAGAGCAAGAGCGACGAGGACACTTTGATTCATCAAAAGCTTCAGCTCGACGCTCTGATTAGTTACATGAGAGGAGGAAACGCTGAGCAGAGCTGTGGAGACGAGTGTTAGCAGTGCCAAATGTACCTCTAACGGGAGAAGGCGTCTCTCCTGCTGCCTGAATGTATTCACTTTATTTGGTGTAAATATCAAAGATTTGTACTGTGGTTTTTACAAGCTGCGGTAGCTCTGTGATTCTATGGGGCCGTTATTGGAGCAAAATCATTTGCAAATGTGTGTAGAGAGTTGTGTGTCTGTATCTCAAGTTGTGAGCGTGCAGTCGAAGTTGTAAATGTGTAAATGAATCTGTAAATGTGTGAGTTGAGTTGTGTGTCTGTATCAGAATCTGCAAATGTGTAAAACAACTTGTGTGTGTAATCAGGTTTGCAAATATGTAAAAAA